>JAQQZZ010040591.1:3318-23876 GCA_030265115.1 Mopalia vespertina | reverse complement strand
GATTGAAGGGATGGATTAAAAATACCAATGCTGTTAAGTTCAGAGTAAAACGATAGGCGTTGGTTATCGTACGATGAGCAATGAAATAAAAAATGAGGAATAGAGTCCACAACTAAACAATTACCACAAAGGTCGGAATCATGTAGATTAAAACGTTTCAGGTAAAAATTTAGGGGAATATGACCAGACAATAGTTGACATATTAAAACTTCTGCTCTCCTTGATGATAGTGAAAAAACAGGAGTGGAAACCAGAGGATAAAATTGATAAAAAAAAATCTGCCAGTAGAAGCCGAGTCCCACTCACTCTGGGTCTAAAGAATGCTTTGGATTGAAGTACGTATAGTATATTACCAATATCCCACTAACGGCTAACAGCATACTGCAAGTCATTTAAAACAAAGATGTTTATCATTTTCAAAAAGCTGAGCGGCGATAAACCTGTAGCAAACAAACAAACAAACAAACAAACAAACAAAAATCTGAGCATTTTCAAAAAAGCTACATAGTTGATCAAACTAATTTATGTGAAAAAGTGAAAAGTAAAGAGATGGATGGAACAAGAGTTAGAGCTAATGAACAGCTGGATTCACCAGAAGTGAATAATGAATGAGCAGTCGTTCCATCAACAGCATCTTCACATTTTTACAGTAAACCGGTTTAACTTAAGTTTCTGCCAGAATTGCTTACCCTGAATGAAATTTATGTGTATAGATTACTTCTTTCATGACTATTATGTGTATTTTCCTCTTAAAAAAAATAATTTTAGAGTACTTGTCCTAAGTTTTCTTCTCGGTTTGCAATCAGAAGCAGTTATAAAGTTTTATATTTTTTAAAATTTATTTATTGCGGTTTTTTGATGTGTAATTACATGTGTTTGTATGATTTTGTTTTTAATTCATTATTATCATATTCTGCACGTTTTACTTTTTATTTGTTGTTATCACTCGTGTAATGGGGCCCTAAAATGTCTATAAGGAATGAGTAAATAGAATTCAAGTTCAAATAATGAAATACCCTTCAGTTCGACGCTGAACGCAAATGAAATAAATAATTTTGAGCTTCGCCTTATCTGATTCCTTCCACGCTAAGGGTCTTAGATCTCAAAAGCACGCTTGGCGATTTTTGTCACATTCGGTATAATTACTAAGATAACATTTGCTGAAATATTTGAGATTAGTGACAGTACTACCTTACCTAAAAGAGTAGAGTCTAGAGTTGTTGTCGAAAGGGTTTCCTATGAACCTCAGACGTAAATCACGCGAGACTGACTAATATAGACCGGGACTCTTAACTTCTTATCAAAACAAACTCTACTTAAAGTAATGAAACAATTTCCATTTTAACACGTAGTTCGCTGAAAAGGATTATCCGATGAGCTCTTCAATACTCTAACCAAAGTCAAATTTAGTTATTGGACGTGTTTTATCATTTGAAGTACGCATTGGTTATTCACCATGGCAACATGACAAAGATACGGTGTTTTTTCGTTCAGAGTGGATTGAGTCTGTACACTTCATGGTGTCAAAGGAGTAAGACAAAATGTGTTTTACTCGTCCTCAAAAAGAACTGTTTTTGGTCATTTGTATACAGTAATCGATAGAATAGTCAAGTTTCAAGTCATAAAACCCCTTGTTGATTTCAGGGACATTCTTAAAAATCAAATGACACCTCCCCCCCCCTCCAAAAAAAAAAAAGGAAGACATGTTTGTGATGTCTTTGAATTATGTTTTGTGATCGTCATGTCGTTTCATTGTTTGCTGTCGGTTTCCTCGAAGGTGGGTTCCTTTATCCATTCGGCCGAAAAAGCGTCATGTGATTGAAATAACATTAGGTAGGCGTTAAAACCCAATCAAACAAACTAACTAACTTACAATTACGTAGATAAGGAGATAAGGCTCAGAACATATATGGACAGACAGACGGACGAATAAAGTGATTCATGGGCACCCTCGCGTACAACTTCATGCTGCATAGGGGATACAATTAGTTTTTAAACATTTCTTAATTTAACATTTCTATTTGTGCAGTTTACTTTTTTAATTGCAGTTTAACGTATTTAAACAATACGTACAACATCAAAATTATGTTGAGGATATATTAAATTGCAATACATTTTTATTTGACTTAAACGTTATTGGCTGCATATTAAAGTCATGCATTTTAATCAGAAGCAACTATTTCGATAAGAGTTCATCATGTCAAGAAAGGCGTCACTAAATCCTTCAATAACAGGTAATGCGACAAGAGACATGTCATTAGTTAATGCATTACTTTATTAATTAAAGTGAAATCCATAGAATTGTTTGTTTGTTTGATCGGGATTTAACGTCGTACTCGAGGGTATTTCACTTATATGACGACGGATTGTCCACTACGACAGAAAACAGGGAGGAAACCTCATGAAAACCACCCCCGCGATTGCCGGAGCCACATCGTGTGACTCACTCATATACCTGATTGTCGACTGACAGACTTGATCCCGTGACCGGTACATCGAAGTAGGATTAGTAAGCACAAACGCTAACCACTAAGCCACGACCTCGGGCATCACTGCTAGAGAGTTAATCCGCTCGCATTTCCGTCTTTATATATAAGGTTTGAAGTCAAAATAGCTATTAATATTATTTGTTTTTGCGCGCTGTTATTGATATTTTAGCAAGCATGCAGGATGCTGGTTACTGATGCGGGTATTAAAACATATGCGAAGATTTGATATGAGTTGGTAGAATCGACAACGTATGTGTCAGACAAACGGTCGTCTCTTTTTGTAATCACAGCTATGTTTGTAGAACAGCATGTGTATTGTGTAAAAAAAAAACAAGCTACTTTATATCATGTTCACATTAATGTTTTATGCTGTTTAGAAAGTCAATATGAACAGTAATTTGGTTATTTTGGGGGTAACGATTTCTTAAGCTCCTTATTCGCCGTTGACATTCTGAAATAAGTTCAGGAACTGTCCACTTACAGTATTTTCGTTATTTTGAGGTAACACTTTCCCAAGCTCCATATTCGCCGTTAACAATTTGACAAAGGTTCCAGAACTGTCCAGGTACAGTATTTTCTTTCTTTTGGATAAACACTTTCCCAAGCTCCTTATTCGCCGTTGAAAATTTGATATAAGTTCAAAACCTATCCAGTACAGTTTTTTCGTTTTATTGGGGTAGCACTTTCCCAAACTCATTACCGTTGACAATTTGATATAAGTTCAATAACACAATTAAAAGAGCGTGGCTTTAAGCCAATGATTAACTATAGGCCAAGGTTGTAGACGGGCGGAAAATGCTTTTAATATGATGGCAGTGAGTCGATTGAGTAGATATGAGAGATGTCATCCATTTAACTGGGAAGTTTTCCGTTTCACCATTGATTTGGCCGATCAGCGTTTTCTGTGTCATATTATTACGATACAATAAGAACGGCTGTCGAATGTACATCATTATATGATGTATCAATATAACGGGGACTTGCTGCCCAAGTGTATCCAAGTGTGCAGTGTGCTTCATGTCTTCAATGTCGATATGCAGTAGCCTTAGGTATGCCGTTTATCAATGGTAGGTTTGTCTGTCATTTCCAATGGTAGCAGTAACATAACATTGGTCGTATCTACATATCATTGACGTGTGCCTCATACATTCTTAATCCTGAATGAGTTGTGATACACGGAAACAGGTACTTGGGACTTCCTGTTCGATCAAATATTACACTGGGGGATAAGGGAAAGTGTGAAATATATGAATACAATAATGGCTTGAAGTAGCATTTGTTCGGGCTGATGCTATCGCCCTCTGGCAAGTATCTGAATTTCTGTCAAATAGGATCAATACTAAAATTAAACTTGTCTACCGGTACATAAAAATATATTAATTGTTTTTGTTTTCAAATGTGTCACTTGCATTGTTGCCTAATCAGTTATTGTATCGGCCATAAACTAACATCATTTAACTGGCGCAATTTCAGGTCTAATTACTTTGATAGATTGGTATTTCACTTATATAATATATATATATATATCTCTTCATTTATTCAAAATATAATAATTGGGCCTGTAACCCAAAGGTCCCGGGTTCGAATCCCGGTGGAGGCAAGCAAATTTTTCTCTCTTCATTTATTCAAAATATATATACTCACTTACTCTACAATTCAAATATATAATCACTCACTCTAAACTCTAAGACAAATGCCAACGTATGTTGTACATATGACAATTGATGAAATGATTAGTATTGCATTGTCCCACGTTTCTGTTATCTGCACTTCAGTCTGAAGATAATTATTAATATAATAAACGCGTTAGTAGTATAGAGAGGGCAACTCGAGTCACATTTAATATTACATAATAAGGAAGGGTTTAACGTTATCAAGTACTAACTGTTTATTACATAAATAGTAGAGGGTGCCATGTTGGCACCCCTCTACTCTACTACGTTATTATGTACTAAGGTGCGGGTGGTTAGCACCTTAGTACATGTTAAGCAAGGGCTCTATGTTAATGAGTACTAAGGTGCGGGTCACGCAGCGTTTGTGACGTGACGTCACAGGTTGAGCGTGATGGCGTCATGAGGGGTCACCGCGTGTATGAAAACTGTGTCGTCTGCCTGGGATGATCCCGGACTACTGACAAGGAAGAAATGTACGTTATTTAGTACTAAGGAGCGTGTGGTTAGTACATGCTAAGTAAGGGATCTAGGTTAATGAGTACTAAAGTGGCTGGCCGGCGTCCTTGACGTGACGTCACCGCGGTGAAACGTGTTAATATGTGTATGGTGTTGTTGTTGTTGCTGCGCTGTTGACATCCGGGCATTTGAGCTAGCATTTCCTATTACATCATAAGGAAGGATTGTTACCGATCATGTAGTGGGTAGGGGGAAGTGGGATGGGTAAATATTATAGATGCCGCTGTGCTTCGGTGTACATCAAGGCATTTGAGCTAGCATGGGTTATTACATCATAAGGAAGAGTTGTTACTTATCATGTAGTGGAAAGCTGATGGGTAACAGCGCAAGACTGAGGTTGATCCTACGGCTGACATGGGGTGGTATGGGTGTCTTCTCGTGATGCTTTGCGCGCCATTGTGGGGAAATCTAGGTCATTTGGGCTAGCATTTGCTATTACAATATAAGGAAGGGTTGTTAGGTTTTTACTTATAATGTAGTGGGAAGCAGATGGGTAACAGCGCTTGACTACAAAGGAAAGGTTGCCCCTAGGGCTGTCATGGGGTGATGTAGATGTCTTCCCGTGATGATTTGCGCGGTGGACTCTCACGAGAGTTGACGAGATGTGCCGAGATTTGACATGGGGTGCTGTGGGGTCACAACAACGACATGCGGAGTGACCTCCCCTTAAGACTAAGGAAGGGTTGACACTAGGGCTGTCATGGGGTCGTGTATGTGTCTTCCCGTGATGCTTTGCGCGCCATTGTGGGAAATCTAGGTCATTTGAGCTAGCATTTGCTATTACATCATAAGAAAGGGTTGTTACTTATCATGTAGTGAGAAGCAGATGGGTAACACCGCACGACTGAAAAAAGGCTGACCCTAGGGCTGTTATGGGGTGGTGTGGGTGTCTTCCCGTGATGCTTTTTGCACGCGGCTGACTCTCGCGAGGGTTGCCGAGATGTGACGAAATTTGACATGGGGTGCTGTGGGTCACAACAATGACAGGAGAAGTGATCTCTCTTAGCTACACATCACCACCATGGCGGACACAGCGTCACAGCATGTGTGTTGTCATGGGGTGATGTAGGTATCTTCCAGTGATGCTTTGCGCGCGGTGGGTTCTCGCAAGAGTTGACGAGATGTAACAAGATTTGACATGGGGTGCTGTGAGGTCACAACAATGACAGGAGTAGTGATCTCCCTTAGCTACACCTCACCACCATGGCGGTCACACCGACACAGCATGTCTGTGCCATGTGATCGCACCGCACCGGACAGCGGAAGCGACGGCGGCGGCGAGATGCCTCAGAACGCCGCAGCAGTACGTCGTGGCGTCGTGGCGTCTTTGCACATGCGGATGTGCTACGTATGGGCACGACGTACCGTTGCGGTGTTCTGTGGCGTCACCGCGGCGTCACGACGACGTTCTGCGGCGTCGTGCGGCGTTCTGCGGCGTCGTACTCATGCGCATGTGCCACGACATACTGCTGCGGCGTTCTGTGGCGTCTCGACGCCGCCGCTGTCCGGTGCGGTGCGATCACATGACACAGACATGCTGTGACGGTGTGGCCGCCATGGTGGTGATGTGTATCTAAGGGAGATCACTCCTCCTGTCATTGTTGTAACCTCACAGCACCCCGTGTCAATTTCGTCACATCTCGTCAATTCTCGCGAACATCCACCGCGCGCAAAGCATCACTGGAAGACACCCACGCCACCTCATGACAGCACACATGCTGTTACGTTGTGTTCGCCATGGTGGTGATGTGTAAATAAAGGAGATCACTCCTCCTGCCATTGTTGTGACCCACAGCACCCTTATATCAAATCTCGTCACATCTCGGCAACTCTCCCGAGAGTTCGCCGCGCGCAAGGCATCACGGGAAGACATCCACCCCACCCCATGACATCCGTAGAATCAACCCTTCCTCAGTTAGTCGTGCGCTGATATCCATCAGCTTCCCACTACATGATAAGTAACAACCCTTCCTTATGATGTCATAGCAAATACTAGCTCCAATGCCCGGATGTCGACAACTGAGCGCCATCTATAATTGCATTGTTTTCTGCCATGTCATGCAACAACAACAACACCATACATACACACATACACACGTTTCAGCGCGGTGTGGTCACATCAAGGACGCCGGCCAGCCACTTTAGTACTCAATAACATGGAGCACTTTCTTAGCAGGTAATAACCACCCGCTCCTTAGTACTAAATCGCGTACATATCTTCTTTGTCAGTAGTCCGGGATCATCCTGGGCAGACGACACACTTGTCATACACTCGGTGGCCCCTCACGACGCCATCACGCTCAACCTGTGACGTCACGTCACGAATGCTGCTTGCCCCGCACTTTAGTACTCATTAACATAGAGCCCTTACTTAACATGTACTAAGGTGCTAACCACCCGCATCTTAGTACATAATAAAGTATATTTCTTCTTCTTTTTGTATGTAATAAAATATTACAACATAAATAGTAAAGGGTGCCAAAACGGCACCCGTCTACTATTTATGTAATAAATAATTAGTACTTGATAACGTTAAACCCTTCCTCATTATGTAATAGCAAATGTGACTCGAGTTGCCCTCTCTATACTACTTGCGTTGTCTATGGCCTAGCCTAGAACCGAGCCTAGTTTGTCAAAAGCCATTGATATACGATGCTTTTTGTTTTTCTGGGGGGATAATGACATTTCTGAGAATATTAAGGACACCATTATATATAATTGTGTTTTGGAGACGCTGTCTAGTTGTCCTTTTACGCTCCTTTTATATGCTTTTCAAATTAATTCCGACTAGAAACTCTGTGATCAATAACATCGTCCATGAAGATGGTACGATGCAACGAATAGATTGTACTCTAAAAATGTGCATGGTTATAGAATGAAATACACAACAAGTACATGGTTCTGTAAAGGTGTTTGTTATAGTCTGTATAGGAGCATAACGGTGACGTTCCCAGGATGACTATGTAAACGTTTGACAGGAATCGCTAAATTTTTAAACCACGGATACATAGTCGAGTTGATCCTGATCAATCTAGACTGGGTGCCTGAGGGAGCACAACACAAAGACAACGACAAAACTCTTTCACAATCCCAAATGTGTGTCTCGGTGCTTGCTTAACTCGTTGGTATTAACAAGACAGTACTAAGTTTTTTTTAAACCTACTTGCGTATTTGTGGTAAGTTATTTATCCAGTCAATTATCCTACGACATCGAATGACAGCGAAAGAGACTATGTGTGATAATCCGATTCCTCGGGTGTCATTTCTGACGTGTCCCATTAAATACAACGTTTGAAATGTTAGTTAAATATTCGTCTAACAGAAAATCGATCTTAGGCCCACTAGAGATGACTAGCGTTTAATATATATACAATTTACCTGGTTTTTATTCCAATACATTTGTTAAAATAACCACATGAAAAGTAAGGTTTCACTATCTTAAAAATAACTCTGAAGCATTGTTTTTCATACAGTTTTTAAATAACTTGTTGCTTAAAGTCGTATAATAAGGACCAGTTGGTAAGGTTAAGCAATGATTGCCCGTTCTCAATGCGTGCATCGATTATCTTAAACAGTTCGAGATTATAACATTCGAAAACGTGTGCAGTTTATTTTTTTGCCTTTGCTTCTAATGCAAGCTGATAATGTCGTGTATAGTCCCCTGTAACCGTAGCTGTGGGTCATTTTGGCATCATGTCGGTTTGCCTTCATATGTCATTTGACTGATGGAAAAAACAAATCAGTCGATACAGTAGTTAGATGATTAAGGATGTCTAGCAAGCAGGTACGTACCAGCGTTTTTATACAACGTAGGTGAACAGGCTTCAATTAATGCTCGATGTTGACCGCTTCATGACACTCCATGTCAGTGCTTTTGTTCTGCCCAGATACATCCAAGGTTAATTAAACATAGAAAGACAATAGAAATGTTTCAGATTGTAGTCACCAAACATATACTTATGTTGACAACATTGTATATATATTTTTAATAAATGATGATGGATTTGGTTGTCTCTACCGGGATTCGATATATAAATAAATGTGATACTCCAGAATTTTATCTTTGTTTCCAATTAAGGCGTTTTGTGGCACAAAATTCCTCACACAAAGGATAAAGATGAAACACCGGAAAGATAACGAAATAACCCTCCGTGACAACTGGGGACTTGAAAAAAGTCTGAAGTCATTTTAGTGTTCAATTTGCATCCCCAGAAGAGCAAAGTCAAAAGTATGCATGTATGTGCACTTCGCAGATGGTTAAACTATAGATAGTATATCATCTATATCAACTAACAGTGTATGACTCTTTTAAAAAACACAACTGCTGAGCGAATATCCAAATTAATAAAGTCAATAAATAAAATATAAGACTCCTCACCAACAAGAGTCAATATATGATAGAGTTCCCTTTCAAATTAACCAAGCAGCTAAATAAATAATTCAGTTTGATATTCATCTTGACTGAATGGCCGTCACTGATTAGTTGGTATTTAAACTGTTGATTGTGTTTCATTGCGCATACAGCCTAACAGGGCTATTTGCACCATACCATTTAAGGTGCATTCTCACGATCCGCTTTGTAATAAAATATTTGAGCAATCCCCCTTATTTACAGCATTTTAATTGGTAGAAAGTAAAGTACTTACCTTTCAACCAATGAAAACTCCACAAATAGCGGGAATCCCCTGAAATCGTTGCTACAGATCGCACGGTGAAAATATACCTTAAATAAAACATTTAACACCTATAAAGTGGAGGTCTCGTTTTGAATCGATTTTCCGTTGGTGTTGTTGTATATTTGAGTTGTTCATATTGACCAAACCAGGTATAAGCTGAGCTTTTCATAAGCTTTTGTGGTAACCATAAAATTCTTATTATGATGAATTTGTATGGAGAAAACAGTTGTAGTTGTTGATTTTATTTGTTCACATAAACGCGATTTTTGTTCAATCCAGATTTTGCCATTTTGTCATTAATCCGTCTCAGTGTAGACCGGTATATTGTATACCAACAATAGACCAACGCATTTCTTGTACCATGGTAATCTTCATGCGCTCTATTCCATTGTACACTATGGGGATTTTGTGACATTTATCCCCAACTCGTGGGAAAAGTCGTACACGCATTGATAGATTAAGTTATATATTCTACATTTGTTTATTAAACAATTACCAGAAAGCGCCTTTTACCTGCTTAACTCAAATCGTGTATATCGTTATGATGCAGTTATTGTGAACTCACAAATCATCTATTTTTATGAAATAAGACAGGGTCTTTTTGCTACTTTTTATAATACAATTGTTAATATAATCGCATATTTAATTCTTTATTTCACGGAAGAAACTAAGTTTTCAGAATTAGTGTCTTTTATTAAAAAAAAACCAGACACATTAAGAACCCATTAAATTTTTCTGATAAAACTAATTCACTTGTAAATTTTATTATTCTTATAATTTTTTTATTTTTAAAGTCCAAATTTTCATTTCTTTCTTTCACATATTTATTATTTCTATTTATTTTAGTTGATTTGACTTTTTAAAAAAATATTTAGTGGCATGATTGATACTGGCCAAATTACTTGTATAAAATAAATCTCCATTTTGAAATAAGCCGTTCAAGAACACTAGAAAACTTAAATCAGAAATTGCACCGGTTTAAAAAAAAATTCCAACCAATGATCTAGAACAATACCTTTATTCACCAGTATTCTGCAATTCAGAAGAATTGCAACTTGCATTGACATGGTTCGACAGGAGCAAGCACATTACACGCTCTACAATTAAGTATTCAGCCGCTATAGTCTGAATACAAGTAATAATTGGTTCAAGGTCGTCTCAAGGGTATTTCACTTGGATGACGAAAGACTGTCAACTTCTAATTCTGTTCTAGTAAAGTGCGATGGAAAACCTCGTGAAAACCACCAGGCGATTTCCTGAGGTCGACGAAGGGACTCGATCGTGTGAGCTGCTGAGAGGATCGCCTGTCTGATGGCTGACTCGCGGGGTCTTCATGTCAGTTCTTCCGATTTAAACAAATATAATCCACATCAAATTAAATTAATTTGGTTGAGCGTTAAGCAGATTTATAATTCTGTTATTTTCAGTTTAATATAAATGATTAACCTTTCATTCGATTATTAGGGACAATATCACATTTAACTAAACCCATAGAATAAATAGAGTTTAGAAGTAGGAAATAAAACTCCTCTTCAGCTTAGAAAGCCATATTTTATTAGATTACCAGAAGCTTCTTTATGTATGTATGAAACGGAGTAAAATAATTTACAAAAACTGAGAAGTTTTACGAAAAAAACACCCAGCTTTGGACAGTATCGAATGTTTTTTAATGTCAAATGAGATAACGCTGCCATGGGTTGAAGGTTTTATTTGAACTCCTCTTCACATCATCGTACGTCATATTTTTAATAATATCGACCACGTCTAAGACACAAGAAGGCTTTAACATCTCTTTCGATTTTCTGATCAATATACTGTCCTTTCTCGCCCCTTACCCTATGATATTTTCCGTAGAAATTCCGAGATTAGCTCTTCAGAAATCAAAGAAAATTGCTAATGCACAATGTCGTCTTTAAGCTGACTAGCAAGGACTTAACGTCTTTTTATGTATGAAGTATTTGAAGTCTTTATCATTGAAAGTTGAATAAGTTATGTCGGGAAAAAAACGTGTAATAACATGAGGTTATATTTTTTGTATTGATCGGATAGGTGACAACAGGTTACAACCGTGAATACGACATTTAGCCAGCATGGCCTTGTCATATAGATAAATGAAGAATGGACACGATTTAACCCGGAAAACGTCACAATTCCGCCAAATAATGCAGAGACAGACAAGGAATTTGACGAATCGTTAAGACACATTCTGACGGCTGTATTTATATAACTTCTCTTGGGGAATTCCCATTGTTTGCGGTGTTTAGATTGCTCGAGGGCGAAGCAAGCCAGGAAATGCCCCTCCCCCTGCCCGAGATATTGTGATATTGTAATCACTAAGTCGAGTTGTACATTAACAATGAGGTTTATAGCAGTATGAATGTAATGACATATAATACAATTCTTATTACACTAAGGTAATTAGGTATGTATATCGAAATATATATGACTTTGAACGTTTCCGATTATCTTTCCTCCAAATTCGAGTAGGATAAAATAGTTTCATAAAGTTAATAGCACTGAGAACGGCGTTAAATCCCACCCCAAAAAATACATCAATCTATATTTTGACAAATTCCTCTAATCTCTTGAACTAACACTTTTTTCTCACTGTAGTTTATATAATTTAAGAGATTAGTTGACGTACCTGACGTCATTGGTTGTGAGACAAGATGGGCAAAACGAAATGTATGTTTTCATTTCCCTGTGTGTTATTTTTTTTAAAGAAAGAATAAGACTTCCTATCAGACTCAGACTGAAACCGATATAGTGCAAGGTTGTTATATAATCTGGATTTAAAATACCAAACCGTTCTTTAATAGCTTATCAGGCCTATAATGAGCCATACTGTATTGCATTACGCATTAAGTTCTTAAGAGTTTTATAGGACACATCTAGATGAGTTTCGATAAATCCGTGTTGCGGATTTAAAGATACTTTTATGAATTTTGATACACGTTTCAAACAAGTCCTAAAGTGGTTCCTTTGCAATTTAGTTATTTAAATAAAAAGGTAATGGTTATTTTCCTTGGAAACACGCTGGAGGTACGCATATTTGAGGTTAAGCTTTTAGAGAGGATTCCGCAACAGTATTCGTTGCTTAAAAAAATTCACACTTCAAAATCAAACTTCAGTGGATTCATTGGTACATTGGTTCATTATATTAGTACTTTCCTTCATCTGGTGTCATCTTCACTACATTTTTATTCAAATGCAATTTTTTCGAGTCACTCAGAGGTATAAGTACTTAAATAACCACCGCCGATACAGCGACATGGAGGAAAGAACGCGTGACCTGTTCCTCAACCATGACTTTATGTACCATAAGAAATTAAGCCTCTTATTGTCAAACATTCTCACTCATTTCAAAAGCGCCTAAAAACACAATTATCCTATTTAAATACTGTTTTCTCATGACACGTATTAGCATTGTATTGTCAAGACCTGTGTAGATGGTCAATGCTGTTATCCTATATCACGAATATTGTAAGGACAAATTTGATGTTTATTATTTATTGTGAGCATTATGATGATTGTAATGGTGTTTTAATAGTTTGCTAATTAATGGACTATTGTGTTTTATTAAAATAGACGGCTTAATACGGAGTAGAAAATGGGTGTTGTATGAGTATTAACATTGCACTTATCACAGTAATTATCCCAATGTGGGTATGGTAATCAACACAGTGATATAGTTAGCACCAATCATGGTTGCTATGATTGTATTGGAATAGTTGTTAAGGGGATATATAACAATCAATATTTTAACGTCAATGCAATAATGCCAGTACGAAAGTCTTTACCAAATGAAATGTTAATTATTCCCATGATTATTCTTCTTGATATTTGTAATGTAACTTCCTATGCGAGAAACTGTCATGTAACATCGTGCTTTGTATTTCTAGTTATATCTATGTCACAAGATGTGACCTGAATTGAATGGTTATAACGCAGGCTAAATAGATTTGTCCTGATTTGTTAAAAAACACGAAACCTAGCATCAAACAAATCGTGACTGTCGATGTCGTGCAATAATAGCAATGTTCTCCAGCAAAGCAGACGTCTAACCTCAAATGTCTCGAACTGACAAATCATTATGTTCCATTCTCAAACATGCAGAATTTTTTGCGGTTATTTTTATATATAAAAAAACAAGCAATATCCGTGCACCTGTCTTGTATCTTACAGGTGTCTATAAGAAGGGTCATTGCTAGGAATTACTTTGAAACTACTATGTTGCAGATACCTCATAGTTTGATGATTATACTTATTTACAATCGATTAAGGGAAATTAATCACAATTATATTTTACGACCACATATATACAATCTGTTTGTAGTTTTGCTCCAAAAATCTACCGAATTTACTTTAAAACAGCTGGCAATAGGAAGACTATACAATTATGTTTTAGACATAACACCATTGCCATTTGATCACATTCATAACACCATAAAACAATCCGTGCGGTCGTATGTAATAAGTCTCATTTAGCATCGTTGACAACACCCACTATTTTAAATTGAGTAAATAAGGAAGTACAATTAGTTACAATAAATAACAAAATAAGAGATCATTAATGTAAACGCAGCTATAGGATTATAATTTTATCACCACATATATATATTTAATATATATATACTCTTTGTTTTATAGAGTAAATTGAAAAGATAGCAATACTCCCTTTAGTATTTGCGATAGGTTTAAGCGACTCAAAAAATGTCATCTAGTCTATAAACATGAGTTATGTTTCGTTTCCAAGGCAAACTAAGTAACTAAATATGCTTACTCCGAATAGAGCTTCTGATTTATAACATTTAGTAAACACAAGGATCAAAGATCGATTTTTGGCGTAATACTATCAATATCTGTGGCGAGCGGTTGAGAGTGATCTTCCTACTGTTCTGTAACTGTCAGAGCTTAGGAGCAATAATAAGCCGATTTGTTTGTAATGCGTCTTGTGATTGTCCTGTCTTGTCTTTGATTGTTGCCATTGGCGTCGAGAGTTATTTCCTTCACTCAATGGTCTGCCACGACTTCATATAAGCGAAATACCGTATATGTACGGCGTAAAACCCCAATACTCAAAGCAAACCCAATATATGTATTTAGAAGTTTATATTCCCAGCGACTGTGTCCCTATTGGTGTTGAAAGACTTTTGTGTGTGTTTGTGTCCCTGTCCCACATGGAGTTGTCTAACATTTTAGATTTAGACCACGAACCTGGTCGAGTTTTCGGTAAACAGGAGTTTGTTCGAATTGTAGTGTATATGAGGTTGCTAAAGCCCTTGATCCAACATGAATACATAGCCTTTGACAAGGGAGGGATATTAAACATAAATCAAGTTTTGATAAACGTAGCTGTTGTAAACTCTTTTTTTATATTTTAAAAACTGTTTTAAAATGATTTTTCTAAACAGTCCCTAAAGTGATAGGCAGCTAAATACGGAACTGTTAAGTTTACAAAAATAAACACTCTAATAAATGCGGGTATTTATTTTTACAAATCGTAATCGTTAATTGGTGGTATCACATGTATTTCTTTCAGGTTTTGCAATTCTGGATTACACATATATAGGCAAAAGCCTGATACATAATCGATTGTTTGAAACGTATATATGCTTGATATTTTCGTTGTTTTTCCCCTTTACAAATGAAAATAGATTAAGAATATTTATTATGTATATACCAATGAAATATCAGGATTTTCTTTGCGCATAAAACTGATATTTCACTTTGATCCTGTCCGGACAACAATATGTTTTGAGTTTTGCACACTTTAGTTTGACAGATTAAATCGAGTACTTCAGTGTAGATTACACTGCACCAAACATGTATGTAGTGAAATTGACCAGGCGAATTGATTCCAATAAGTCAAAGAAAAAGATGCGATACGATAAATACAACAGAAGAGCAACAAAACCCCTTTTTCAGCCCCTTTCAATTAATTAGCCATGGTTCAAGCTGTTGTGGGTCAACAACCTCGAGTTCTAGCAAAAACCGAATCACGCATCTGCGATCGAGTTTGTAGTCAAAAAAGTTCTTCTTAGATGGACAGATAAGGTTATGACAATGTAATTGGGAAATATAAGAGAGATTTTAATTTTGTAGAGTAGCAAAAACTGATCTCATTTTATTGTATACAACATTGATAAATCAAGATTCTATTTCGTTCAGGCGTAGGAATATCGAACGGAGTAGACTACAGTCCCAATCTGAGATTTGCGGGATTACAGGTGATCAGGGAATTCGACATGGATTTTGATTTTATAGTTGATATAAATAATAAATAAAATATTACACAGTGAAGTTTAAATGCCATAAATATTGCCCCCGTGAATGGTGGAAAGAAAAGCCCACTCGGCGCTTCTCATTCTGTATTCAAGTATCACTGTTTAACATTCTCTATGTATGTGTCTGTTCCAGCAAATATGTGGTGTTTACGATTTGTTTCAACGGAGCAAACAGAATCATATGCAAAAACTACTTTAGTTGAAAGCAACCCCATCTCAGGCATTATGCGATATCATCGGGAGTTTTCAGTCTTAATTCTTCTCGACCTAGTTTGGTGGATACAGATTAACGCAGAAAATTGGGGCATAATTGAGTTTTGACTACCTTAGAGAATTCCGTAAATATGAAATTATCAACTAACCCAAATCAACAACGCAATAAAGGATTACATGTAATTCGTTAATAAATTGCACATTAAGGTGGCTAAATCTTGTTCCCTGTATATATCCTATGTATATTTGACAGTCAGTCGTTCCCTCTTCCACGTCACTCGAAAGTAATCAGCTGACCACTGTGTTCCTTCTGATTGGTTAGAGCTATAAATGACAGTACAAGACGACACCCCTCTCACACTAGCTGTGCACACAAGTCCGTATATATTCTGTATTGCGACGGTTTATAAAGTTGTATTGAAATTTGCAGCGGTTTATTTGATGGCCTAACTGTTTAAGAACAAAACGTTCCCCGGACTTCCAAGGTGTACTTAAACATGTCATACAGGTGTCCCATAAAATAAGTCAGTAGGGAGAGTATTTCTTTGTACTTGATTTGTCTACTTTTTATTCCCTAAAACCTCTTTGCAATAAAACCCACTAGATTTTCACTACTCTACTCTACGTCGTTCTGCTAGCTCTATGGACAGATTAGAGTGAATCGAGTGCGCATTTCATTGGATTAGCCAATAATTAGATTCCAGGTTTGGATGACCTTTATACTATAGACAATTCTCACTTTAGTGTATTAATTGTATGAAGTTAATCTCAGTCAAAGCAATTTACAAGTGGTTTCATTTATCCAAGTCCCTTGAGTTTATCTTTATCGTGGCGGAATTACTATGGTCATGTCTTATCAAGGTAAGCTTGTATTAAGTGAATAAAATGTTTGTGCCACGGTCGACTGTGTGGTTGAACGTTATATTCACCGTGTTTTACGTCACGTCGCCATAGAATATATTCTTGAGGTTGGAAATTAAACAGGAATTTCCTTTGAATAACAGAACCTTAGTGAATTTCTTCCAACGTGATACTGTTGACAATGGAGATGAGTGTCTATGTCTAGTCATGAGTTTTTAGAAAAGTAGTTCTACCAGAAGAACACTTCTAGTCGGATTGTTCAGACTGAGTTCAGTAAAATGTTTTACCATTAATAAGTTGACAACTTCATTAGTAAATGGCTGCTGTTAAGTGGTAACTCTGATGGATTCTTAGAAAAATCAGCGCCGAATAGTCGGCTCCATTCTACTGTACTTCTTTGTGAGAAATCCGATGTGTATTTGAAAATTGAGAGTTTTGAAGACTGATTATTTGACCGAACCTTGGTAGAGTCTTCACGCAGCCCCCTGGTCATAGGACCCTAAACCCTCACATTGTTCTCACACGACTTACTGCCCGTAGAGGCGGGATCCTACAGCGTTCTCAAGAGTTCACACTTCCATTAACTCAGATTTCTCACGCGGCCAACTTAACATTAGCCTTCACAAACTTCTTGAATAGACTACATACTCATCGTGAGAGTTAACACTGATATTCTACCTAACTTTTACAGAGTATTTATTCACAGACATGTGGATTTAAGATTGTTGAAAGTGTATTTATTTTCGTACAAAATGAAATTGAAGTTTCTTATTTAACCTCATTTCCTCGCAAGTGTTTACTTGACTGTTAATGTATATGCTCTGAAATGTTCTCTTGTGTATCAAAATTACAAAAAATTGTAAACCCTTTTACTCGTCTCGCAGAGTCTAGTATTCATACTTATGTTGTTTTTTCTTCTAACAGAAATACCTTGGTAGTATGGCTAAACTATTGTTGGTGACCTAGTAAATATCAGCTAAAAGGAAGATATTCCAAATGTCTTAATGCCTTGTGGACTCTCCATAAAGATTCAGTTAAGCTCTGTTTTGTTTGGAGGCAGACTTGTATGTCTACCTGCTGTATGACCTGTCACCCAGATAGTGTCTTAAACTGAGACCAGTGATAAAAAAGACCTGACTTAGAATCAAATAACAAGCTTTGTCGATATCCAGAGGGAATTGAAGGCTGCTCTCCTGATGAGAAACGCGGATTACATAAGTAGATCTAGCTATGTCTGCGGAAATCAATTTATCCAGAAGCCTAAAGAAAAGTTGGCATGCTTTACATTTGAGTTTAACTCATTAGAATCAACTCCATAAAGCTTTCTGTGCATCTTTTTTTTATATCCTTCCGAACGTCCACTTTTTGCTTAGCATTACTTTGAAAACATCAAATCAGATACTTATAAAACTTGACAGGGTTATTCTATATGGCAAGATAACACATGAGATTGATTATAGCGTATTGACCCCCATGCATGTTGCACCATCTGGTGCCAAATCTAAATTTTCTTCTATCTATCAGAGTCTAATCAAACTTTGTACAAATATTTTATGTAACTAGATGTCGCAAAGGACTGACCTCTATAAACTGATATTCCAATTCCTATTAAGCCTGATTAAAGTATACCATTTGGCACAATGTCTCATGGGATAGAATGTTGTCCATATATGCCTATTCTATAAGTTTTGAACGACATGATTATATGATTACTGGATAACATTCATGTAGCATTTAAGTCATTAATAATGACCACCTACTGTGTTATCTATATTTATTATCGACACCGTGCACTTTTGACCCTGTTTATTTAACTACTTCTATACTTATATATAGGGTGTTGGGCCTGTAACCCAAGGTCCCGGGTTCGATTCCCGGTGGAGGCAAGCAAATTTTTCTCTCTTCATTTATTCAAAATATATATAGGGTTCAATCTCACCTCTCCATATTCAATTAACACCGGATGGCGATCCAGGCATACATGTATGTATCGAAACGTTGTGTTCTATAACATAACAAGTGGTTGTCCAGAGATTATATAGTTATATTCCCAGTTTGTCTACAGACGGCCCCCCTGGTACCAAAAATCAAAATTAACTTTAAAACTGATAACAATATTCTTATTAAATTTAGTAAAAGCATTTCAGATGGCAACAGGTCACATAGGATTAACATTGGCCTGTGTCTGTCTACAATTTGTGCAACATGGTGGAAAATCCCATGCGACAAGATTGCGCAATGAATTTAGTTTGATGTATGTCGGCATAGAGATAACACCAGCTGATGAGCAGTGATCTTGAATAAGTCAATAAACACAAATCACTCACCCGTCATCCATTGGGCTGGCTTAATTACCATCATATACGCAAAATAACAGGCCTTAAAGCACCATTCATTTAAACAAAATGGAACAAATTCAGATAGCTAATCATCACAACGTTAATTTAACTCTGGTTAACATTGCGACGCACTTGAGCTCTTGTTATTACACATTATTGACCCACCATTGTAAACGTTAAGTCTCGGAATGGTCCATGTTGAACATATGATATAAGCTATAGGCCCCATTCAATGGTGGGAAAACCACTACCTGATATGTAAACACCTATACCGGCTAAGAACAGTCGGTAATTTGTTGGATTGTACAATTGTTTGTTTGACTGGCTGGCCGATCGACCGACTGACTAGTTGGTTGGTATTTAGCACCTTTTTTTAAAGGATTGTCTTGTATATGATGACAATATAGACAAAAAGTTAATGACCACACTCGTGGAACCATACAAGTTAAAAGTTTTGAAATTTTGGAAAATTACTAATCCTTCAGTGTTAATTGAGGATAGTATTTATATGACTGGAATATGCTAAGCCCTTAGACAAAGTACCCAGAAAGCTTCAAAGTACGATGTATGGTTAGTGAAATACTCTTGAACACGGCGTTAAACACTAATCCATCTTGTACAGTATATCCACAACAGAACATTACAATACACGTACACAAGTAACGCCTTTGTTTATTCCAAAAACTTGCATACCTTAACGATGTTCCTAGGAAAACTATCTGTCAAACCCATTCGACGAAATAAGTTTAAGTTTCTCAAGATTGTCTTCCTTCAAAAGCACTATTGGATATCTAAATCTAGTTCCCCCAGGGTAATAAGCCCTAAAAGCCAATTTAGCCACATAAACCGGGGCAACAGGACTCCATGGCTGCAGTCAATGCGATGTATGGCCAAGGAAGTATCATTAATTGAGTTTTTGTGACAAAGAAAGTCTGATGTACAATCGAATAAGAAACACTCTTGGAATACCCAGACTGTCAAGGGAAAAAACGTCTGCTGTTAAATCTAATACGAGGATCGGGGCAATTTCAAGTGTATTGATCTATGTCTTTGAATGTCTCCTCCAAGAAGTCACCAACACACTGGTTATCAAAATGATTAAAACGTTTATACTTCAAAGGGCTCTCTCTGCAGATGACAGTTTACATAGCGAATGGCAGTTTCAGAAGTCATCGAAAAACATGGGACCTACTATGTTTTCCCATTACAATATTATTTTTGTTAAAACATCATTTGATAATGGGACTCCAATACTAATCAAAATTCAATTTTGACAAATTAAAGCCTTACTTGGTTTCGCCATTGGTAAGAGTTTTGCAGACGCACTTGTGAATTTAGAAAGAGTTATCCCAAACAAAACAGAAATGGTTGCTGTGTGAATCACTGCTTCGAGAAAGTCATAGTAAACGTCATCCTATATCGTTTCAGTGTAATCGTATGTACAAATATCACTCAGAAACTCATTTGTGGGGGGGGGGGGGGGGGGGGGGGGGGGGGGGGGGGG
>JAQQZZ010040580.1:0-10414 GCA_030265115.1 Mopalia vespertina | reverse complement strand
ATTCCACTGAAAAAATGGCTGAATTCGATAAAATTTCTCGACAAATTGCAGCCCTTTCTCAAACTGTTGACGATTTGAACCGAAGTTTGTCCAGTATTGACAGTGTGGATGGAAGTTCAGAAGACATTCGCTTAGATGACTTTAAAGACTTTAAGCCCTCCAACACTGAAGAGTCAAGTGATGGTTTCCATTGGGTTGAAGATGATGAATTCTATTTAGCTCCTTGTAGTGGAGAACTTATGGTGCATGACTCTTCTCTTGCTGCAGAAAATGGTTGCTACACTTCTGATTGGATGAATGACTACATCCAGTCACCCTATCAGCAACAGGATGAAGATTTTCATCATCATTTGCAGGATTTTCAGGAGGAAACATTTTTAAGTTCTAATCACAGAATCTCAAATAACCCTGGCAACAGCCTGGCTTCTCGTGAAGATAGGATTGCTAGAGACGCTGAAGTAAGTTGAAAATATAACAAAATCTGTTAGACAACGGGTTCTTTAGCTATAAAGTGTGCAATTTGTTAGTTCCTCAAAACATAAATTTAGGTCTGAGACTTTTTAGCCCGATCATCTCAACAGCTAGCACAGAAAGCAAGGTGTTATGGTTAGTATTTAATGCAGCAGAGTTTTTAGAATCAGTTTACAGTTTGAAGTAAGTTGAAAATTTAAAAAGTCTGTTATACAAGCAGTTATTTAGCTATAAAGTGTGCAATTTGTTAGTTGCTCAAAACCATAAATGTAGGTCTGAGCATTTTGAACTCTATTGTCTCAACAACTAGCACAGAAAGCAGGGCCTTATGTTTAGTAGGGCAGGGGAGTTTTTAGAAACAGTTCCCAGGTTCCTATCCCTATTTCATGAAACCACAATCAGGGTTCTGTATGTGCTTGCGAATTGATTTTAACACAGACATTATGAAAATAGTAATTTATTGACATTAATTTGGGCTTGAAATATTTTGGTCGCAAATATTTTGTTGTTACCAAAATGACTCTGGAAACATCTTTGTAAGAATATCTAATCTAAATTAATTTCGATGAGTTAATGCTAGTCAGAGACATAAACTCTCCTTGGTCTTGATTATATACCTGTGACATGAATTAACCCACATGTGTATGTTTTGGTTTTAACAATACATGTTTGCATGTCTGTAAAAAGTGTAAATATTTAATCTGTTATTAATCTAAATATTGTGTTGTTTGGTTATATGTGTACATATGTATATTGAATTTTCTGGCAAAAGTTCTATCCATGGCATGAAAATGTATCTTTCTCTACATTTATATATATATATATATTTGTATCATGACATAGGCTTTAAAATATAGCATTTAATTTTGTCTTGATTTATAATTTACATGTATGTTCCTTGCCTAATTGCTAAAATAAGTGGAAGTATTTATCTTAAAACTACTTCTTTTGATTTATTTTTTATATCTTCCGTCTTTTTTACGGAACAACAGAAGCACTTGTCCGTCAATTTTCCAAAACTAAACCCTCAACTCCGATATAAGAAAGCAAAAAGTATTCATGGAACAGCAGTCATTTTAAAGAGCCATAAATAAAAATTTCCTGCGGGAGGTTGGTGGGTGCTTCCGCCACCCTGTTGCTCTCTAAGCTAACAGTTGGCAACTGGGAACCGATCGGTTTCTGCTTTTCCAGCCTGTACATCTGAACTGGTGCTCTCGGAGAGAAAGTAGTTGATCTGTTGATTGTGTCTTTATACTGCATATTGTGATTGTCCTGTCTTTGTTTCCAATGGCTTCAGGGGTGGTTTCCTTCACCTATTGGGCTGGCACGCCATCTTATGAGTGAAATACGTGTCATGTTATTAAAGTCCCAATCAAACAAACCTACAAAGTAGACTTTCAAATGACAAAGTTTCTCAAAATCTTCATGAAAATTTGTATTTCAGACAAGAGCTTCATTATTAGATAACATGTTGGATTTTGAAGAGAGTGAAAGTTCTGACAGCGATTCAGATGAAGAAAATCTATTTTTTGAACACTCACAAAAAAATGGTGCTAGATACTTACGTAAGGGAAATGTACCCAAGTTACGCAAGGGTAAATTTTATTTTGGGTTTCACCTTTTTGGTAGTGCACTTTTAAAGTAGTGTCTAGTTTTTTGCAAACCAGGTCTAAATTAATTCCCATTATTTTGTTTCTGACATCTGTTTCTGATAAAATCTGATTTCAAACAGTGCCATTTGACAGGTACAGACACTCCCCAAATACCTGTTGCCCGTTGCTCAGTGGTTAGCATGTCGGATTACTGATTATCTTTTGATAAGGTGCAGGTATATGAGGCTGTCACATACATGTAAGGTGACTCCTGCAAATGCAGGGGCAGTTTTAACAAGGTTTCCTCCTGGTTTTCAACCCTATTTAAATACGGTGGAGCAAGAAGTTGACAATCCATCATCAAATAAGTGAAATATCCTTGATATTTTTGCTGCCTCACCTTGTTATGACAGGACGTCATTGAGCACTGTTTGCTTAGGATTTAATTGGGACAACAAAATATTTGGGAGAAAATTTAGAGTTGGTTTTAAATAGCTTGAGTTTGCTGTAGCTTGTAGTAAAAAAATAGGGTGCATGCTTTTGATGTTCCATTCTAATTTAATTCTGTTTGCAGGCAAATCAGCTTCTATGTCTGTTTCTCTTCGTAGTCCTCTATGACTTTTTTTAAAAACTTTTTTGTTTATTTTCCTTTTTTATAATTCATTTTGCATGATCTTTTGATGTTAGCATTTACAGGTGTTTGCAAGAGGTGTATTTATGGTTGTGGTTTGTGAAAAGGTGCCAGAGTTTATTTACTTTTTTTGAGGTCCTCACCTTTGCCACAGGTGTACTGTTCACATTTCAAATTCAAACCATTTGTAATGCATTCTGTTGCTGTGGTTTGTACACCATCCTTTGTACATGTACTTGGGAAATTGTGTCCTTTTTGAGTAAGAAAACAGAAAGAAATATCTATATAAATTTTATTATTTAATTCCTAATCATTCAGACTTTTCAGCAAGGTGGAATGAAAATTGTAATTTTTCAAGAGTAACCTACAAACTACGTGTACCTGAAGGGATCAAAGCTTTATCTAGCAACTAATGCTAGGGATATCTTTATTTACACTGGAAGGGCAATTTTAAATCATTGGCAACTGCTTTCTTATTGGCTGCTCGCTCCTTCTGTAGTCCAATGAAATATTAGCCCAATTTTTGTTGTCAATTGTATCAAGGGTGAAAAGGGACAAGTCTGGTCTATTAACCCATGTATTGATAGGGACTTCTATTAAACCACTAACATTATCTGTTATCATTGCACTTTTATGAATTTTCTCATTAAAATAAATGTACACAATTTCATTATTGCACTATGTGTTGCTTGTTTTGTATCTTGTCATTGTTTGTTGGTAGCAGGGGCAAACTGGTATATCTATCAACTTATATGTATATACATGTAAATGTGCTGACGATGTGCTAACAAAATAACCCTAAATCCATGGTCAATTTGATTTGTTAGAGTAGAAGGACCAATTAAATTCCATGGCTGGATGTCGAAAGGGTGGCTTCTTTCACCCATTGGACCAGTAAGCTATCATCTTTATGAAATCCCAGGATAAAACGCCAATCACATATAAAAACATAAACTGCTTTTTAATCCAGTCTGATGGTCCAAATTACTTTATATTTCTTTCCAATGATTTTACCAAATTAATCAAAAATATATTATTTTTTAAAAATTACAAATTGCAGCTGTTTAATTTTAAATTTCACATAACATGAAAACTTCATGTTATCCATGTAATTGTTTTAAAATTTGTTTAATGTTTGTTTTTCTCATTTCAGTTTTAACCTGAAACATTGCTAAAATTCCCAATTTTTATCTTAAACAATCTGTCTTTTCAGGGAAAATGGAAGTTGTAAAGTCTGTCGTCATTAAACAAAGACCTGTCATAGATTTTGCAACCTTTTTTAACCGTTATGAAGAACCAGAACAAATAGCCGTATCGGCTTTCAACTTTCTGGACAACATTTCTACCTCCAGTTCTGAAGAGGACCAATCTGACAACAGTTTTGACCAATCAGATGTATTTCAAATAGACCAAGTGCTGCCATCTAGTAGTAGAAGTTCTACAACTGTGGATTCACAAGAAGCTACTTGCCGAGCTGTTTCAACTCATAAGAGCAGGATTCCCACAAGTGAACAGAGTAAAGTTCCTTATGGTAAATCACATTCAAGGGCAACAAAAGTTTTAAAACAAGCGGCAAATTTAGCCAAACGGTTTTCAAGTGGCTCTTTGGAATCCCAAGAAAATATCTCAACAGAAAGTTTGACTTTTAGCAATTCGTGCAGTGAAGGGTTTGCTTCTAATTTGAATGGTGAGGAATTATCTGTATTGTAAATGAATAACTATGCAGCACAGTAAAAAATAAAAATATCGGAAGTTACAGTACACCAAAAAAATAACCCGCTAAATCAGCGCGTCTTTTCAATTATTCTTACGGTGTAGTTTCAAGGATTACGAAACAAGTGCTAAATGATGATACTATTTGATAGCAGGAAAGAACTCAATTATTTTATAATGCGATTATTTATTTGGTGTACTGTAATGAAAAATTCACTGCCAATTCTCTTCATCCCAGAAACACTGTTGAAGGTCGTACAATATTTACAATGTACCATACATATCTTTGTCACATTTGGCAAATGAGAACATTTTTACCTCCAATACATGTGGTGAGCTTAGAAAAGGGAGATAATTAAGTTTCCCCAAATGTATATATTTTAACTGTATTTAAATATTTATAGCAATACTCATACTTATCATATCTAATAGGAAAGCTTGGTAAAAACCTGATTTATCCAAAGGTCTTACAATTTTATATCGAAACAAACTTTTTTAAAAAACTAAACATTTGTACGGAATTTTTGTAATCTGGAATATTTTGATATGATTTAATTTAATTTTAATTATTGTTTGATAGTTGTATTATTAGCACTTACTATGCTATTATTAAATAGTAAGATATATATATATCGTTGTATATAATTAAATACTTAGGATGTTTTTTATAATAATTATAGAGCGTGATACAACAAATCTTGTCTAGAATGTCTTTTTATTGAAACTGCATGTAACTTTTTTTTTCAGAAGTTTTTTTTTCTTGCAAATCTGAAACATTTCTAACAGGTGTGGCTTTTGGTCGCATTTGTGTTGGATTTCTTGTCTTGGGGACAAAAATAGGAATCTGAAATGTGTACTTTTACGGATAAGGTTGGAATCGATTCATCAATTTCATACATCAAGGAAATTAGCTGTTAGCTAAATTCAACAAAACGGATAGTTTTATAATACTGGTGGGTGGGTTGCTGAGCGCTGTCCTCTGAGATAAAGTGGCAACAGTTGGATTTGTTGTGTTTGCAGTTTACACTCTATCATATTGCGTCAGCATTGGTGTTTTGTACTTGTCATTGTACATGTATGTGGGATTACTCGTGATCAAATGGGTGTTATTACCTTAAGTATCATGAGTATGGCATAACCCCCCCCCCCCCCCCCCCCCAAACAACCTATCCTCTTTCAAAATAACTTTATTTATAAACTAGCAAGTGAAGATTATTAATTTTCCAACAGAGAAAAACACTTAACATTTTGTTAATGTGTAAAGAAATACAATTATTCAATGAATAACTGTAAAATCACAATTAAAATAAATAAATAATGTCACTTAATACAATTAAATTGTGAAATGATTTAGGTGAATATTCATTGATGTGCAACAAAGTTTGTGTTAACTAGATAAGTTGATGTGTCCATCAATCTGATACATATACTTTAACAGTATACATAATCATTCTTACTAGATTTTTTTTCTCCTCTGACAAATAAAATGTCACAAATTTAAACCTGAACTAAACTAAAATGAGAGTGCTTTCGAAAATATATATTTTTTTGTTGTAATTCATGACAACAAAAGTTGTCATCAACTCTGTGCAACAATTAATATGGTATACACAATATGAATAAATTATGTTTGGTTGTCGTAAAAGCTATAGAACAAATAACAATTAATATATCCAAGAAATATTTAAAAGCCATTTGAAAGAAGAAAGAGAGCACTTTTTTTTAGATATGCTTTCAAATTATGACATGCAAATTAGGGCCTCATCCAGGTCAAACGCTTGGGCACCCGTCATGTACTATCCAAGCAAAATTAGGGCATGGTAGAGTGGCCGTCTAGGCCCTGTGAGTCTGATGAGAGCTATGATCATTGTGAATGGATAGAACGAAAAAAAAATTCACATTTTCTTCACGTAATTGTTTTCTTACGTTTTAAGCAATTACAGCTATTCATTATTTTGGGATAACACTTTCTTAGTTGAACAGATTCCAGTTCAGAGAATTTTGCAGGTTGAAACCCGTCCGTGAATCAAACCAACGACCCTCAGAGTTAGGCACCGAATCGCCAGCAGTTAATGCCGGCCACCTAGACCACTCAGCCACCCGGCCTTCTACAGGTAGCTTGTGATTCAGTGCCTAACTCTGAGGGTCGTAGGACTATCAGGCATTCAACTGAAAAACAAAAACGCACAACTTGAACAAAATTTTACTAGTGTTAAAATGTCAATTTGTCTTTTTCCATCTTTTATATAGACATCTTTTGAACTGTTTTATAAATAAAGCAATAAATAAATTTCACAAAAGCAATAGCACAATCAGCCAACTTCCAACATTGAAAGTCATGCAAATTGATATGAAGTTTTAAACTGCCATAAATGTACATCTTCAAGCAATATTATACAAAACTTATAGATCATTTTTAATTAAATTAAATCTGTATGGTTTATGTTTTTAAAATCTATAAATATTGTATAAACCATGAATTTGAACAACCGAAAACCCAGTTAAACTAAAATACTTTAAAAGTTTTTATAACAACTATAATGAAAAGTGGAATTTTGTACAACTTTTTTTGTACTTTAATGAAATAACATGGCCAGTAAGTCTATAAAATTAATAAGAAAATTTTCCAAAAATACAATTTCTAGTAACTCTGCGCCTTTTGTTTTAAAATTGACAACTATGTTTATAAAATTGTGTTACTGGAAATCTTTGTATTCTATCCAATATTTTCTCCCCTAATGTCTTAAATGTCATATTACATTCTCATGACAAATTTTAGCGTTTTAAAACTAGTATGGATTAAATTTTATCAGGAAAATGTAGTGTTAAATTCTGTGAAATGATTTTAATGCAAATTTTATGGCGTGTTAAAAAGTTCAATCAAATTTAATTAATCCTGAATGTAACATTAGATACTGTCAAGTGATGATTAGGTATTTCGTCCCATTTATAGGTGTCTGGTAATTAGCAGCTTTAAATGTTCATGGATATTTCCATTCAATTACTCTGGACAACGATTTATTTACTGCACTTCTTAAAATGTTGCTATAAATTTTCAAATTATTATCATTTTTATTTCATGTGTAGCATAAATTCAATATTTCAAACAAATATCTTCTTTTTTTTCTGGAATCCTCCTGAATTCAAAATATAAAACTGAATATGTTTGAATTTCTCTCTTCCAATCCTTTCAGGGTTTTTTGTTTTTTTTATCGTTAAAAATATTTCTTATAAAAAAAATGTCCATTTAAAGTGCCTCCAAGAAATTTTAAAATAACTCCTTTTTAAATGGTGTTAGATGTTTAGTCTCAAGTGCTCATTCAGTGTTGTCTGCGGAAGAAAAACTTTTATCTCCAACCATCGTTTGCCTTAGAAATAGAAGTAATCGTTATTATAATATTATAAGGAATAATGTTTTCTAAACAAAATATAAACAAAGTTTGTTTCACATTTATCTGTCAATTTTGAAAAAAAAAATTTAAGATAGTAAATTTTATTCCTTTGTATGTATTACTTACATGTATAAAACTCATATTTCTTTTCCGTTTATCCATCTTCATTTTCTGTGATTTCCCAATTTAATTTGAAACTGGGGAAAAGTTCTAGTTCAGACATACATGTATTCATGCTATTGTTTCAAATGTTTCATTTCTAGAGATTTTGAAATATTTAACAATTTCAAGATTGAGTTTTTTTAAAACTAGTCATCTTTGAAGATTCTACTTTCATAATTATAAACCTGTTGATTTCAAATGATTTTGTTTATTCACATATATATCAATTTCTTTACATGATAGTATTTAAGTCTTGACATAAATACATATCTTATTGTAAAAAAACGTTATTTTGTGTTCACTTTTTTTTATGTTTTTGTGGTCCTTAATGCTGTTGTGGTCTGTTACGGTCACATCAAACTGGTTCGCTGTAAATTGTTGAATGGAAATTTATCACTTTTTTTTATTGGGGTTTTACATCGAACTTAAGGTTATTTCACTCATATGACGGTGTGCCAGCCCAATGGGTGAAGGAAACCACCCTAGGCGCCACTGGCAACAAACAAAGACAAGATTGGACATTATACAGACATCACAAACAGTTCGGCTTCATGTTAACCCTTCGCTCTGAGAGCACCAGGTCATGCGAATTCATCAGATGATATTGTGAGAGAGCTTTTTAGCTCACCTGAACAAAGCAAGAGGAGCTAATGTTGTACCCTTGGCATGGCGGTGTCCGCCATGTTAAGGCTTCTGTTATGAAATATTCTGAGGGAATTTTTCTGAAGTTTTACACAACAGTTTGCTTGACCGGAAAGGAAGAAATCATTCAAATTATACGGAATTCCGCCGTGCATATAGTGGCATGGCGGCATCCGCCATGTTAAGGCTTCTGAAATGAAATATACTGAGGGAATTTTTCTGAAACTTTACACAACAGTTTGCCAGACCAGAGAGAAAGAAATTATTAAAATTATATGGAATTCCATGCATATTAATAATGCTAATTAAGTGATACTGTTTTAGAGAAAATGGTGTCAAATTTGCATTTAGCCCCATATGTCCAAATTGAATAGCCCGATTCTCCTTAAATTTAAATTTTTGTCACAACATGAAAGGAGAGGGATATTATCTGTTTAGCTCATAACATGCATATTAATTATTTTAATGAGCTTTTCAATTAAATTTGTGCTAAACACCATAACTCCACATTGAAAGGCCAGATTATTAAGAAATTTGGGGTAAACATCACACAACATGGAACAAGAGGGATATCATCAGCTCGGTTCACTATACGCATATTAATTACTCCTATCAAGCTTTATACAGACATATTACATGTAGTTAATTTTTCATTGTTACCCTAAAAGCAAAAGGAATTCATGCCCTTTCATTGGCGGAACAGGTAAGCTCTTTGGCAGCCTTACTGCCAAGTATTTTTTGTTTTTGTCTAATCGAGTTAGCCAGTGGCTAAAATGAGAGGTTTAAAAGAAAAGGGAGATAAATCTGTTTCTCATATGTGGAAGTTACACCGGTGTCATTGTTTAACAATATGATTTAATTGAATGTCTGTATGATGCTATTAAACAATGCCAACACTGCCAGTTATGAGTTAAAGATTTATTTCCAATCCAATGCTTATATTGAAAGTTTTATCACAGAGAAGAAAAGATTTATCTCCCTTTACATCCACTGATTGACCCCATTATGAACAGTTCAAGTGACAAGTGAAATACAGTTTATTGTTTTTCTTTTTCAAATCAAATGTGTTTTGGTTAGCAACAGGACAGTATAATTGATTGTAAACTGTTGGGGAGTACAAGGCAATTATATAAGTGAAATATCCTGGAGCAAAGCATTTAGCAAAATGCCAATGCGACCTGAGCACATAGTCTTAGCTAGAGACCTGTCCACCTGTCATTTTCAACAGGCAGATTTTCTAAAAATGGTTAACAGGTAGAAATTCTGAATTTTAACATGGGAAAGATAGGAAAATTTGACAGGCAAAATTCCTCAAAAAAAGGGAGTTATGACAGGCAGATTTCCAATCTTAGCTAAGACACTGCCTGAACAACCTATCGATAAATGTTTTATTTACTCTGTTTTATTGGGCAACTTAAAACATGGCATTGAGCATTGCATAAGTAAGTAGGGGATAATAGCTGTGCAGACATTTATGTTTGCCATAAAGAAGGGTAACCTAAATATTTTACCTGGACCATATATACAGGTAATACTTTCTTCTTCATGGAAAACATTTGCTTAGTTTGTCGGAACTTTTTTAGTATAAGAAGTAATATTGTTTGACCCAGTTGTTCAGGTTATTTCACTCATTATGAGGTTCACAAATTAACTGTGAAAACACCTCAACGTTTCTGATAATCCTTAGGGACATGACCTTCACCCCTGTATTGGATTCTAGGAATCCTGGTATCCGAATACCGGTAGACTGTATGGCATTCTTTAGGGTCATTTCTGTATAAACGCAAGGCCTTTTGAAAATTAAATGTCTT
>JAQQZZ010040569.1:0-10414 GCA_030265115.1 Mopalia vespertina | reverse complement strand
TTTTTTTTTATAAGCTATTTATTGGAAAACCAAAGAAGTCTGCCTATTTCTGTAATTACATGTACAGCAAGATCGAGTTGTGGTCCAAAATATGGCTAATGCCGTTCATTTCATCTAAAGATTGCTTATCTGTCATTTATATTTGCTTCTGCGACCGGTTTTATCTGTCATTTTTTGTAAAGCCGCTACTCGCTATGTTGAATTTACCGACTGCGAGTGCATTGCTCAATTGCCGTATCCCTCTAGGAGATATTGAGGCACGCGGCGATCCTTTACATCCGGACAATTCCAGCTGTTTATCGGTTTCGCCATTGCATTCTGCGTTGTCCCGAATACGCGGAGAGTCTACTCCATACAGCTTTTATTTGAAGGCGAAGTTTTATAAACGGCATTTAAAATAATGTTAAATGAATTTAATAACGCAAAACCGGCTGCCATACGTTAAAGAAGTTCAACATTTGGAACGAAAGTAAAACGTTAACTGCTTATTTCAAGGCAATTTTTTTAATTTGATTTAGCGTGAGTTTCTTACACTAGGGCCTATTGTGACGCTTTCGGTATGGCCGAAAGGAAAGTTCCGCGCGAACAGACGATTTTAAAGGGGAAGGAGCAATTTGCATGTCTAGAATTTGATGACAATAAATTAAATTGTAAGCTATGCATAAAATGGAAGTCAAGGCTAATTTCGTCACATAAGTGATGTCCTAATTTCGTTGAGAGGTGTCAAAATTTCCGTGTTAGTACCATGAAAGACCATGCTTCAACCTCAATGCTCAAAAGTATTTTTGGGACTGTCTTATCAATACCAGAAAATAATCCATTCTGTTGTGTAAACAGGTGACCTAATATCTATATAATAAATTTTCCTCATTTCGATATATTTTTTGTATAACTCGTTAGTTTCATTGTTTCCATTTTTTCTTTCTTAATTTTATTCAAGAAATAAAGGTCCAACAGCACAACAATTTACTTTATTGGACAAGTAAATGCCTGTTAATGAAAAAACTAGAAATGTAAAAAATATTTTTATTCTGCACAGCTGAGATTTGTGCCCTTATACATGTATACAGATACATGTATATAATAGAAAACAGTAATATGTTCTGTGCCTCATTACAGTGGAAAACCCGGAGGAAACTCTGTAAACCCCCCCCCCGATTGCCAGAGCCACATCCTGTGACTCACTTATATACGTAATAGTTTTGGGAACTCATGATGAGTGACAACTATTCAGTCTTTGTTTGATTGGGGTTATATGTTGTAGTTAAGGTCTTGCTGGACCCCTTGGTCGATTTTCAGAACACCTGTTGTATTTTGTCTGTTGTGCAGAATAAAATAGACTGCTTTTTTCATGTTTTATTCCTCAAAGTGCATAAGATTCAATAAATTATTCCACCAAGTAGAATAGTCCTTAAACTAGTAAATGGTGCCTCATTGTTTTTTAAGTTTGTTTAGAATGTTCCCAGTAGATTTTTTTGTCTTTCCTACCTTGGAAAGTCTTATAAAAATATAAACTACAACTTTAAGAAAACATTAAAAAAAAAAAAAGGACGAATTTCTAAAACATCAGGCATAGTTCACTAGATTGCATTGTGCTCCTTACAATGGTAACATAGGACATTTCTAAAATAATTAGTTTTCTAGAAATATGCCTTGGAAAATATAGAGTCTGCTTAAAAATGAAGTGCCAAAAATAGGTAATTAAAGTTATGCGACTTGAATATATGATCAAGAGAAAACTAAATTATAGGCTCTAATTTAACTGTTTGTAATTAAAATTTTGAATTATTTTTTTCACCAAGATATAGTTTGGATACCTAATTTTTAATTTAAGTGATAAAAAAATTTGGTTCATTTTGATCTCAAGGGGTACAGTAAGACCTTATGTTGTTTTGCCTCAGTGATAGAACTCAAGACAAATCCTTCACGAAAAGCAAAAGAAATATGCCACAACAAATTTTGATTGAGGTGATTCTTCAGCTCTATGAGAATCAGGCTAGCTGGAAACTTTCCTCCAACCATGCTCATACCAATGTAACCTTTGTTACATGTAGCTCTAAGCTAGGAGTTCCTGAGAATTGAGTTGAGATAAACCCCTCTGTCTGTCTGTAAAGCAGAACCGTGTATACACGTTTCTATCAATGATAGATCCAATGTCAGTTTTAAGAAGATTCTTCCACTTTTCAACAGTATAAAGTGTTTGAATGACAGTATGTATGTATGACAGTGCCAAACGACTTATTGTAAGGAATCTGTTAATCAGGATTTGCTCTCACAACCCAGCTACCCACAGAGAAGCAGATATCCAAAATAGGCCTACTCGGCATCATACTTGCATAGCTTTATGTATTAGCAGTGATTTCCAGTGAATAATTTGACATATTAGATCTTTGATGGTGATCTTATATTCGCCTAAAAATCCATCTTTTCTGAAATACAGAGAGAGAAAAAGGATTAAACAGCTTAAAACCTCTTGTTCCTTACAGCACATAGATAACCATTGAGCTAAAGCAATTCACTCTAGTCAGCTTAGTTTAAGTTTCTTAAGAACAGTGTAAAACTCATATCAAATAAACAAACAAACAAATTAGACTTTCATCAATCTACAAAACATCAGCAAAATACGAATTATTATGTTTTATTAACACAATATTCCGCTGATGATTTAGTTCCAGACAGTAATGGTACAGCTCTAATAAAATTCCTTAAAGCAATTTTAAAAAAGCTACAAAACATCGCCAAAAAACTGATTTTTATGTTTTATGAGTACCGTTTTCCGCTGATGATTTAGTTCCAGACAGTAATGGTACAGCTCAAATAAAATTCCTTAAAGCAATTTTAAAAAAGCTACAAAACATCGACAAAAACTAATTTTAATGTTTTATTAGTACCATATTCCGATGATGATTTATTTCCAGAAAGTATTGGTGCAACTCTAATAAAATTCCTTAAAGCAATTTTAAAATAAACCAAAATATTGATTCACCATAAACAGAGTCATAGCTTTACAAAGTATACATGTATATCATCTGAGGGTCATTTTAATAATTACCTGTTGTCACCTGTCTGACTTGTCTCCAGTTAATTCCACAGTACCATCATTAGCAACTAAATTTTTCACATCTTCACCTTTGGCTTGTAAAATCTCCTCAATATTCCTGTAATTAAGAAGTCAATGTTATAGCTTTTATTGAGAACCAACAGCCCAACTAATGACCAAGTGCTCACAAGTATACATTACAATATAGATATCATTCTCTGACTATGAACGTTAATACACATAATTGATAGTTCATATGATGATTCAAATCCCAGATAAAATGCTTTATCGACAACAGTAAAAAACATTTTTTTAATAATAATAAATTGATATTGTTGGAGGTGAAATTAATTTGTATATTTATTTGATCCAGGTAGGGGCCAATGTCATAAATGTCAGCATATAAACCTGCCAGTAACTTGATAACAGGCTAATGGTTAAAGGGTTAAGCTGTAGGTCTAATTAGATTGGGTCAGTTTTTAGGTCGACGATCTACACCGGTTACAATAGAAGCTTCACAAATTGCACTTACCGTCCCTGAACATCCTTAAACCAACCCAGATTGTCGGCAATAAGATGGTTGTTGTCACACCCAGGACATTTAACTATTACTACACCTTTTTCATAGGCTAGCTTGGAAAAGATTTTAGTTGATCTCGTTTGGCAAACTTTACAGGTATACACAATCGCCAGTTTGGTTTCAATTTCACTAAGTTTTTCTTTCGTACCACTGATTTCATTCTGATTTTGTCCTTCACTATAAATTTTACCATCAGCCTCCTGGTGTGAACAAAGGGTTCTTCGACAAACTGAAAAGATAGATCTCGAACCGATAGTTGACTTTTTAAGAAGGGATCCCCCGGAAAAGGCAAGACCGAGGTCAGTTCGCTTTAACTTGCCACCAAATGTCGAATTTTCTAGAAAATATGAACTGCTGTGGAGACGATATACGCATTTTGTGCGAAAAATTTGTCTTGGCTTGACAAAAATTTCACGAAAAGTTCTAAAAATCATAAACTTAGAAGCCATTTTCTTCCGTAAACATTACCACGTGCGAGTCATCTGTCAAGAGGTTTTGGTTGCTCTTTTGCCTTTTGGCTAAAAAAAGGTACCTTTAGTCAAGGTCAAACAACATACAACAACAACGGTTATGTATTCTTTTCTATCAGTGTAAATTACTTGCAATGTAGCATTTTCATTTAACAATGTCGTTGACACCATTGAGATATATACTGTGCAGGCAGAGGCAAATGTCTTTCGCCCTTCACCGCTTTGCAAGACGACCACACACTTCGGCTAGTACAAACGAAGGTTTGTGTTAGAGCCATATGTCATAGGGTGGCCAGATTCCGTTAACTGTGTCAAACAGATAGCTTAGTTACGTACCGGTATGTCCATACCGCTACGCCGACGGGCTATCTTGGCCTTGGCTGGATTCCACAGCCCCCACCCAATCAAACTAACTACTTCGCTTACCCTGTCGAGGCTTGCTTGCTTCAGAAAAGCCAGGATAAGGAGTGTTTCCCAATAATTTCAGTTCCTGACTCGACTTGTGGTGGTTAATATATCCAGTCTAAAGTCGCGCTGCCCAAAGATTTGTTTCAAGTCGACAATGGCGGACTCGCTCGACCACAATGCACTGCGCGATATAACGTTTAGAAGTGGCGCAAAATGTTATCCACCTGGATAATATTTTCATCAAACACAAAACCGTATGTGTTTGAAGTTCAGGTTTATATTTCCTTTGTATTTATAGATACTCTACAATGGATAATTCGTGTATTTGATATGATTTGGTTTGTTTCCTATAACCCTGTCGACAAATCACGCCGATAGCGTTCAACGTGTGTTGTTGTTGTTTCGGGCTGACAGATTTCATTTCGATAAGCGTGTTAAATACAAAAGTTGTTAAAATATCTGTGGCGGGCAAACTATTTCAATAAGCCCTGTTTATCATGAATTTTTTTTTAATTTTGAAATAAAATTACTTATTTTGCTTATAGAAAGCCGAAACAACCAAGCAAAAATTTAGTCCTATACATTTTGCGTGTAACCAAAAAAAGGTTTGTCACCGGTAGTCGAAATCAAAACGAGTCATTAGCGGGACTTCGGTCACCTATACTGTTACTTTTTTAAATACTGAATGTAGCAATGGTAAATTAATACGTTAAATTCACAATATTCTTCATGTAAAATTTTATACCCGTTTCCCATTCAAATATTTTGGAAATTAGGATCGTGACACCGCATATGTAAAATTTTTTTCAACATATGTGAAATTCGTTTTTACATAAGTAAACTGAAACACAAAAACCTAAATATTTCACATATGTGAAAAAGAATTTCACTTATGTAAAATAAACTTTTATTTTACATAAGTACAAAAGAGTTCCACTTATCAAAAAACGAAAAGAAAAGAAAATGTTTTCTCCCCATAGCAAGGGAGCGTATCCAACCTTCGTTTGTGCTCAGATCGATCTTATCAATAACTTTGTTCGATTTATTTCATACGTATTATTTATTATTGTAATTTTTTATACGAACACTTCAAACATACAGAATAAAATAGTTCGATTATGATATAAGTCTGGGTTTTCATTGCAGCTATTCTGGCAGTCCACAGCAAACTCCAATGATTCGAGCCCTCCTCCCTATATATACAAAATTCATTTTTCATACAGTTGTAATGTTATTCAGATACGAAAATACATACTCTAAATTGTTAATAAGTACACGTACATTTAAATTTGAGAAACAGCGCTGACTGTTAAGTATATACCGAAAAATAAATCAAGTACGGACACCGAACTTGTTGCCACAGGGAAACGCCTCCACCAACATTATGCCAGTTACCACGGAGCTTATTCAACATATTTCACTAGAACTTTCAATATATTCTCCGTTACTACTAGGTCATCAACAACCCCCTACAATCGTTCGATTTCTGTAATATTTTGTAGAAGTATTCCAATTCTATTGCCTCGGATTCTGTCATACAATGTATGTCCACAGATATAATTAAAATCATAGGTAAGCTGACGTAAGTACATATGCTATCTCAATGAGCTACATTGATTTCTAATTCAGGTTAGAATTACATTTGTCTTTCTAGAGCAGTTGAATTGTTTCGGTTTTTCTGATTTTAAAGACAACATACTGGTAAACGAATAAATGGTTGGTTTGAGTTTAGCTATTGACTCAAGATCATTCCACTGTGAGTGTCCTAAGACAGATGTCTAAATATATTCAGTTTTGCTCTTGGGACAATATACTGCTCACTTATATGGTGTTGTATCTCCAATGCGAGGTGTCAAGAGGCTTCGCCTAGATTTAGTAGATACATTATCTTAAGTTTCGCATTTTTCTTCTTAATTTCTAGAGTTTCCCACCCTGTTTTTAGATAAAGCGATTCCCTTCGGCAATTGAACGACAATCCGGTTACAATTCAGACTAAACTTATTTGTAATGCATCAAGGTTTTAAGCTTCTTCTAGTGTACATCCATCCCAAACAGATGAACTGTATTCTAGAAGGGGTCTAATAAATGCAAGATATATTTGTTCTAGTGAATTTCTGTTGGGTTGGTACTTAAATTTTCTAAGAAAAGCCAATTCGTTGGGATGACACTTTTATAATATAAGCAATATGGGCACTCCATTTACAATTATTTTGAAGTAGAACACCGAGATGCCGATGACTTACAGATGGTTCCAGTAATGTACCTTGAAATAGTATTCTTTAATCGGTTTATATTAGTTTGTTTGAGAAAAAGAGCCTAACAGCTTTTGTGTATTCAAGTTTAGTAACCATTGGTGAGATAATTTCAAAAGACAAGCTAGGGCTGTTTGCGGATGACTTTTGTCTACAATTGAAGACTGACAAATAGAATGTAACATTAATCATGATTAAGCTTGTCTTTTGAAATTATCTCACCAATGGTTACTATTGGTGAGATAATTTGTGTGATGCTGTTTAGATTCGTGGCAATATCATTTATATAAAAATGAACATAAGAGGCCCCAAGACTGACCCTTGTGGGACTCCAGCTGAGAAACTCTCTCTAAATATCTAGAAAAAACCCCAACTAAATAAGGTATAAGTTAAATGCTGATATGTTCTAATTACAAACTAAACTGACTAGCCAATCGTATCGAAATAATATTAAGTTTTACGTCATTTTGGCGCCATTTTGATTTTCTCTGATTTAATAAAATTAGCAAAAACTGAAAAAAACAATTTAATGATTAGCTCTGAAATTGTACAGGCATATAGCACAAACCCAGCGAGCATTAGTTTGATAAATTGGTCAAGATTAATTCATTATTGTCATAGATATGGTACGGTAGGTCAAATTAGTCACGTGATCACAAATTTTAGATTTCCGGTAATTGACGCATATCGTTAAACGGGGATTGACTTCATGAACTGGATCCGCCAATAATTAAATTAAATTATGGCTGAATGAATGAATGAATGACTTCATGAATACGAATCAGTTACTGCTTTTTGCTGGAGTTTAATAGCTGTGACGTCATTTCCAGTCAAAGTTCACAAAAGTGACATTTTCTACAGCCCCCTGGTAGAAAACGGCTTGTCGTAGAATAATGAAATTTACGTAGATAAAAACTGTTTGCGTACTTTATTGCACAGTGACCAAATTCACTTTCCGGTCTTGATTACAAGACTCATAAGGCATTGAAGTTGAAAAATGTTCAAAATTTTAAGTTGCGATTTTAATTATATTTGAATGATATGCAGTTATTCATCTCCATAGATCTCAAGAATCGATCATAGTGTATGTCTTCGCATTTGATGATAAAATTTGATGTCATAATTGAATTACAACAAATTTTATAGGCCGCTCAAATAGAAGAGCTCATCGGAGAAAAACAAAAAGGTAAACGTCTTAAAGTAAAGAACGATTTACCATACGTATTTGTTATTAGTACTGTAGTTTACTTTTATGAAGACAGTTAAAGTGTGAGAAAAATTGTGCTGTTAAGATCCAGACTGGGCAAACCCCTTTTGACATTATTTGGAAATGAGTATTAAAGGTGGAAGATCTGTGCATTTTGTCTTGTTCATAAGTTTGTTTAACGTTTTCCAGTAAAATTATGGGTTTTGATTTTGGCTATTATCGAGACGATTTTCTATGTTACGGTTACGTTTTTGCGCATAATATTTCTGGTATTACCTAACGCTATTTTATTCAAACGACGATGTGCTAACCGAATGGGTGAATAATTCTAACCCTCCGCGGGTCCTCAAATATACATATAATTAAACGAACTTATGGTGTTGTGATATTTTCAATTTCCTAAGGGGTGAACACCCGTTATATCCCAGCGTGCGATTGTTCATCTAGCAAAATTCCAATAATAACAAAATATGACATGACCGCCTCAACTTTTGTTTTTTTTTGTTTCTATTTACTGTATTTTTTCGGCTTAAAATGGTGTTTAAACCCTTGACATCGGCCAAAGTGGTGTTGTTAAGACCTCTGTCGTCATTTTGAAACCTCGTCAAAACCATCGAAGCCTGTGGCGGCTCGGGTTTTGACTCGGTGTGAAAATGACGACAGATGTCTTTAACAACACCACTATGACCTATGGCTCAGACTGAATCCCCTAAACCCAACCTTATTGTTCCTGTCATCATACCATTCCGTGGTACAATACACAGGACATAAAACATGGCGTTTTAAAACTACTAATTTCGCAATCTTTGAATGCTTAGAAAAGATGGTCAACTAAATAACATCAGTGACCATATAAGATCAATGTAAACCAAAATGGTGTTTTCTAAAAAAAATTGCCTGATCAATGGGCATGGTGTGTATGTAGACACAATAACAAAATACATCGACTCATTCATTTTTACAGTGCTTTATTTGCTTAAGAATATACATTAAATAAATATTAAGAAATAGGTGTAAATTTCCTCGATAGGCATACTTTACAACAGTTGTGTGTACGCCAATCAATCGTCAATTCAGGTTACAAGGGGGTTTTATTAAATAAATAAATTAATACAACGCCAAACGTAACCAAAAAAAATGGAAATAATAACACGTTAGTAGAAACTTCCAGCAGATGATGCATTGTGCAAACCATGAACACACATATTCCTACTAGCAAATTATAAAATTATAGGGTATGGCCGTCACAAAGTCAGCAAGTTGCTAGAATATCTAGAACATGTCGTTAGATTAAACAACTACACATAAATATCAGGCGATTACATGTATGAAGCAAAGAAAATATTGTACTAAAAATCGTATGTTTCGGAATGAAGGAGCATCAGAGCTTGTCAGCTCGAGGAACTTGCTTAAGGAGTGCTCGGGTCCGTGTATTGATACACCGCATGGACAGAAACCATTTAACATTATGTTTTGCCTTATACTTCTTGTCTGATTTCAACCAACCAGAGCTAAACTAAAATAAATGAGGTATTCAGAAATATAAGATATATTTCCTCTCGCACTTTGTTTCTTTAAAAATAGACCTGGTATAGTTTCACAACGTCACCAAGAAAGTTTATTGTGAGGTGACGTCATACAACAATAGTTCATACAGGCTCAGAATAGATGGTTAGTTCTCGAACCCGTGAGAGAAAAAAAGATAGCTTGTATAACGAAATATCAGGAAACAGTTTTTAAATATAGACGTTATTTGCATTTAAGGCATTTCCGTGAGAAAAACAGCATGCATTTGTCATGTATTCCCTATAGGCTGTATAGATTTAAGTAATACATGTATGTGACTGGTCGTGATCATGCTTTATATAGCTTCCTTCTGAACATACATCAGGCATCTGTAAACGAGATTATTCTCAAAAGCCTTCTTGAGAACTTATCGACGGTCGGGGGTTCGGTATTTGGTGAATGAGGTTGAGTTGTTTTCGGCAGGCTGAAGATGTTAATACTTTACCCGAACACACTTTGGGGTACACTTATTGCACGGGTCATGTCTGGAACAGACAAAAATTAACGAAAAATATATAATCAAATAATTTAAATTGATATTAACTAATGCAAAAAATATTGATGATAGGCATTTGGATAGGCTAGACATTAAATATGTCTTGACACAGTACCAACAGGTGAAACTATTCGGATGTTTAGAATGTTTCACTTGATTCATAATAAATAGACAAGTGATTACTACACCTTAGTTTGTATGCAATGGGCAAGACGTACATCGTTTGGGCGAAGTTTGATCACTCCATAAACCTTACTGTATTTTCCGTAAAGCTATTTTGATTAAACAGATTCTATCATCGTTTAACTTTTCTTACACCCACAAACCAACTGTACATAGCGGTCTAATTAGGTTAATCAGTCAACGGTGTTATTAAAATGTCAACCATCAACTTA
>JAQQZZ010040558.1:0-10415 GCA_030265115.1 Mopalia vespertina | reverse complement strand
CTGCTCCTTGCCTTATTACGGTGGAAAACCGAGAGGAAACCTCGTAAAAACCACCCCAGCGATTGCCGGAGCCACATCTTGTGACTCACTCATATATCTGATGGTTGACAGTGGACTCGATGCTGTGAACGGTACATCGAAGTAGGCTCAGAAAGCGCACTCACTAACCACTAAGCCACGGCTGCGAGCCTCCCAAATTGGAGAAGAAAACGTTCCTTGACACTACTGACCACTGACAAAGACAATCAGCTGGGATAATCACAGGATGCAACATAAAGAAATTGACACTCGTCTCTAAATTAGCTACAAAAACACTGGCTAGGGCAACAGGAAGTTGCCTCCCAATCACCAACTATCTTACATGCATTTAACAAATATTGTGTAAATTTCCTTGTATGTAGGTAACCGTGAACACTTATTAATATTTCAGACATAATACTCAACTGTCTGACCATATGAAACCTGACACTACATTAGTTAACACAGGTTATAAGTCCCCTGCCACCTGGGCATTGTAAGGGGCTAGGTTTAACCCTGGTCAGTCTGTCCTTCTGTCATGCCAAACAATGTTTTGGTTTCACATATTTTCGCTTCACTGGCTTCGAACTGGAATTTTGCATTCATCTATTTACTGACAAATTATTGATCAAGTCTGGATTTCATCCAGGTTAACGTTTGATAACTTTTTAAAAATGTTATGGACATTGTCACAAACGAAAAAGTTAAATGTCTTTCAGATTCTCATTGTCAATCAAGATGATTAGCAAATTAGCTCAGGATCAAAATGTTATATAAGTCTTAGCAAAAACTCATCAAAAGAAGTAAGAGAAATAGTTAAATTCACCAAGTTATCTGAATCAGATACATCAGACTGATGTATGCAAAACCACCGAGGTATAAAAACCCAAGTCTCCCAGACATGGAAACAAACATTAGAAAATATAAAACTTCCAACTTTAAGTCCTTTTTCAAATAAATTATTCTACTTTCTGATTCTGAAATGGTGAGCCCATCAAAATTAAGAATAGACGCCCAGTTTTAGTTCTTCGGTTCATGCTACATGGAAACACACTTACAGTTAAGTGACCGAATAAATATGTAGAGAACATATACTGGCAACCCTTGGGATACATATATAAGGGCGCATTAAACCCAAGTGTGAAATAAATACTAATGTGAATGAGTCCATTTGCAGAATGAAAAGTGAAATCGAAATGCTCTTATACGCTTTTATTGATACACACTGACATTAATCATTGATCAAATATTCATGTGTAGCTATGTGATAAATAACGATTGGCAATTGCTGTAAAGGTAAGCCTATAATAAGATATGGGAATAAGGCTTGAAAGGCAGTCATTAATAGTAAGCCTGATCAATTTGATCTGGGCCAATAGAGAGCTTATCACAGAGCCCGGAAATGAGAGCAGGTACAGTAGACGGACACCCACAGGTTCATTCCCTAATGAATAACAAAAGTGCATGACAACACAACTGATGCTGTGACATAGGACTCAATTACCTAACAGAATAAGTAACAGCCTTACCCATGTAAGGATTAAAAGTCATTAATTACAAAGAACGGAATGGTTTTTGTATCCAGTAATCGATCAGGTACCTTTATTAAGAATTAAATCAAACTATTATTGATCAGCATTTCACACCCTACTCTAGCTTTTTTCACCATGTTTTTACAGTACTAAAAGTGATTGCATCAAATCGCTACCTCTAATTGTTATTATATATGCATGTTACTATACAGTCACATGTAAATACTGATTTATCTCAAAGTTCCTACAGCAGTTGTTGACAGTGTATTAGTTATGCACTAGTTGTACCTAGAAAGCAAAGTTTCAATAGTTGACAGAGATCGGTGGCTGCTTCTCGATATATACCTGTATACCATTTCTGAATTTACATTTCTTCAATACATTCAAAAGCCACATATAAACAGTGTGGATAAGTTAGATAACCTACAACTATGTAAGGGTTATGGAAACTTATTGACATAACTGATAGCCTATTCTATTAAAAGTTTTGAAGCTTTAAAATACAAATTCTGTAATAAATGTAAACAAAACCTTGCCCAAAGCATGCTATCACATGTTTCCCATATAATTTTAAACAAATATGCCTTTATTTTATTTGTAACGATGTCATAATAAGGACAGTCGCTCTCACAATAAGGACAGTCAGTCCATGAAAACTATCACATAGTAGCAAATGAAAGCTAAGACAACAATGTTTATGAGGCACCAATTACCAACTGTTACTGAACTTAAACCCACAAAATATTAATATATTCTGTAATATGTATCCTAAATATTTGTTATCAGTTATACTGGATCATGAAGAAACAGTAAACCTGCTTAATAAGGGTAACTCTCCAGACTGGCTGATGTTTGTATTAATCTGCCCTGTCCCTGTTTGACTATTCTTTGAATGGGAAAAAAGGTATTGCCATATCAGTGTTTCTAGACACTCTATAATTACATACCTACACATGAACATGTAAACCATGCCAGTGGGATTCATTTTGAGAAAAACATTAATTACAAATTACTAAAAAGGATTTTCTCTGCAGAGTTTTTTTTAATATAATACAAGTTTAATAATGGTTCCGTATCGACATGAAGTAGAGGATTTTAATTTAAACTCCCAATTACCATAATGTTATAGCATATGATCTCACAGTCCAAATGCCGAGGGGAGGGATGAGTTGGGAGGGAGCTTCCTCTTGCTCGGGTGCTCTCTGAGCTAAGGGGCAACATGAGGCCGATCTGTGATGTCTTTGTACTAACATGTATGTGCCAGATGCTTCGAGGGTGGTTTCCTACACCCATTGGGCTCGTAGCTGTCATGTAAGTGAAATAGCCTTAAGTACAGCGTTAAACGCCAATCAATCAAACAAAGAGACAAACACGGCCCAACTAATGATCATGTCTGGTTTGATTTTTAAATATTCTCTTTAATAGTAACAAATTGTGAATGACAAATTAAAGATAGACATATATTTAAAATCACATAAAGCAAGTACTTAAATCGTGATCTTATTGAGCTTTTCAATATAATAGGAATTATGAACCCTAATTTATTAATTAAGGTAAACTATTTTAATTAATCTACATCCCTGTGCCAGTGTGATTGCTTTTTAGAAATATATACATGTAAGCATTTCTGACCCTAATATTTACTATTCGTCACTGTTAATTAAGACTACACTTCATGAATGTATACTATACATTTATAGAATATGCTCACAAAGATAAACGAGGAAGAGTAGCTAACAGGTCCCCAGCTAAAAGCTTATTATGAAGAAAAAAAATATGCTCATAATCCTGGTCAAATCACGTTTTCCTACTTAAGTTTTAGAATAGTTTTTTCCTTCAAGAGGGAAAGGTATAGTGCTTATCACCATATGATACTGGTTTGGGCAATTTGGTGGAAAACTATCCTGAATGTGGTAGGAGTGTTGTGAAGCTAACTGTTTACTTTGAAGACAATCAGTGAACTTATTTGCAGGAGATATTTGGGTACGGTATAATAACATTTGAAAATGGCAGCCATATTTGCGAAAAAAATTAGTTAAATGTGAGTGACATCTTTTCATTGAAAGGAGTGGAAGCTGTTATTGTCTTCCCATCCATGGGGAGCAGTATTCCCCGCTCTAAGTGACTAAGTAGGTGAATTTGTTTTCTACTTATATTGTGTTCATACATACAGATGTGGATATGCAATGGCGGTCACATTTTTTTTATGCAACTTGGTCAATTATAACCACATTCGAGGTATTAACAGAAAAAGCATGTTTGGTTGTTTGATTGGGGAATCACAGTTTGATGTTAATAGCTGAATTTGTTAGCTACAGTACTAGTTTCAAGTTAATCAGCCAATTTGTTCTCAAGTTTTATTGTCAATCATCGCACATAGGCATTAATATTGTAAAATTACTCATGGTGGCCATACTGATTTGCATAATTTGATGATATGCAATCCTACCCTTCATCTGAAGTTTCAAGTTAATAGGTGAATTGGTTCTCAAGTTATCATTTTGTCAAATTATGCAGAGGTGGTCATTTTATCTACAGAATTTGGTGAAATGCAATACCATCCTTAAATGTCTTAATAAGAGGAAGCTATATTTCAAGTCTGAAATTTATTCGCAAATTTATCACAGAGTTATCGTGTTCACATCATATACGGACATGAATATTGTTAAAATTATATCCAATGACGGCCATGTTGTATTGGCAAATTTGGCCGATGCAATCCATCCATTGTATTAACAGGTAGAAGCGACAAACATGTACCAAGTTTTGTCCTCTAGCTGGCTAAGGGCAGTTTGTTTGAAGAGAAGCAATACTGTCTTTACTTAGCACTATGGAGGGAGATCAACTTTCTAACAGTATCAGATTTTATAGTTGTGCTAGTGGCAATTATTATCGGAATACACTGCTGTCATATAAGTGAAATACTCTTCAGCACGGCGTAAATCAATCAATAAATAAATCATACCAAGTTTGAAGTCAATCAGTGAATTCATTCTCAAGTTATCACATGGGCATGATTATTGTAAAATTATATAATGACAGCCATCTTATTTTACGGCATTTGGTAAAATGCAATCATATCCCTTGTCTCAAAGCATGGCAGCTGTATTCTCTTAATTAGTGAATTTGTTTTCAAGATAACACAAAAATTTGTAATGGACAGTCAGTTGCATTTCAAAGTCCCCCCCCCCCCCCCCTCTACTATTGTAGCCGGGAGACAAAAAAAAAATCTACATGCATCGATCTCAACTGTTGTTTTACTTTGATACCTTTCTTTGATTTCTGGCATTTATGCAGCCAGACAATAAGCTGCATGAGATCAAAGGGTTGTAGTAAATGTCACCATGAACCACACCTTGGCAGTACAGGTTTACATGGCCTACTTTAACTTCACCATAACACACCAATCCATTTATAATTGCATCATTTCAATGGGGCTTTATAGGGTAACAACAAAAAAGCTATCTCAAATCTGCAAGCAAAACATATAATGGAGTTGATATATCAGCTAGATAATCATTTGTTTAAAGTTCTGAGGACACAGTGCCTGTAGGTCTACTCTTGAATTCCAATCAGATATCTGTTTGATTTGAGATTTTACACCATGCTACTGATATTTCACTAATATGAAAGCAAATTAACCCAAAGGCTAATAATTGATTGATTTTTGTTTTATGCCATGTTTATAAACACTATTTCACTTTTGTATGACAATAGTGAATTCCAACAACAATCAAGACTCAAGGGAGACTAGCCTTCAAGCTGATCAACCTACCCAGATTAAATAAAGTTATTATTATACTAGCAAGTCCATAAAATGTGACATATTAATTGGGGCTTTACGTCATGCTTAAGGGTATTTCACTTATGCACTGTGTATTCTAACAATAATTGACACTAGCACAAGCATAAAATATGAAGTGTTATAATAGTGTGGAAAAGATAATCTTCCTCCAGTGATAACCAATGACAGCACTGCTACTCAGCATTGCTACTCCTGGGACACAGCCAGAGGGCCCAAATGCTAACGAAACATCTCTGGCCATGGACAGTATGTTTCAAGCACAGCCACACACACTTTACTTCCTACTGGAGGAGCATTAATTTTCTAACAGAGCAAATAGCTCACATTTTATGATTGTCTCAGTAATAGATAAAAAAAGAGGCGAAATTTTGGATACAATTCCTTAGGCATAAAACCTTTCTCCAGAAAGTCTAGGTAATTTACTGTTGAAGTACAATGTCATCTTTTAAGTGAATACCTTATTAAAGGCAAGCCAATTGAACAAGCCCATTGACTTAAGCTATGCGATTTCACTGGCCAAAAGAGGGACTCAAAAGCATCCATCAAAATCATGATGGTATCTTGATACATACCATTGCGCTTTATGAAATTTACTGACTCGGAAGCTATGTCGTAGTAAAATCTTTTAAAATTTTTACCCTGTTGTTACTCTTCCACAAAAATTTGTTGTATTCTGTCGCACTTTACTGACGTACCATATCTTGACATGAGCCAAATTACACAAAAAAACTTAACGTGCTTCTGCACTACTGATTCAAACACAAACACAATACAGACAAAGATCTGAAAATGTTGGTGTCTTTAGAGTGCAACCTCTTCGCTCTTCTCAGATATATCCAGACAACAGAAGAGTTAGTAAAGGATATGTTATAGAAATGAAAATGCTCTCTTCAACACCACAATACAGGCTAGGACTTGTTTAACAAAAAATACCAACATTACATCTACCAGATTCTCTTAATATCAGCATAGTAAAATAAAAAGCTGATGAAATCAAATTATGTGCATATAAAACTTGTTATTTTATCTTTTTGCCACAGAAATGTAAAACAAAATATTCTTTTGGATATTGTAAAACTTGAAAAAGGAAATGTAAAAACCAAAGATTATGAGTACATGACGCTGGCTTTCTGAAGTGAGAAGGAAACGTAACACTCTTCTAGAATTCATGGTGGACAGAATGTAAAGAAAACAAGAGGTAAACAAACAGATAGCTGGACCTCTGTACTCAGTCTGTAAACAAAGGAAGGTGAGACTGTAATCAGTTGTACCAAGCTTATTGATCCGTGGTTACATCACCTAATCTACCCAAACACTCATGCTAGCATTTGCCAACCGTCCAATTTCAAATCTGTGGTGGGAGGTGATTTGGGGGCCTTATGTGCATTGGTGTTCTCAGAGATAAGAGACCATGGTGGTCTCAGAGACAAGATGCAAAACACAGGTCTTTTGTGGTGTCTGTGTATAAGTCTGCACATTTGATCTTATTGCAGCATATATTGCATCCAGTGTTTGATTATACCTCATCATTGTTTTTAACCTTGAAATCCTGGATATGTGTCATGCAATTCATTTAATGGGCCTGCACATAAAATTATTTTGTAACATTTATTATAGATTTATAATTTGAAAAATGTTTTACAAGACAAAGGGTGGGTGGACTGTATGGTTATTAGTTGTGTAAAAACATTGGTACCAATTAATTATATCTAAAATGGTACCAACTATGGATTCCACAAAGTCACTCAATAAATGGACTGCAATTGATTTGAGTATGGCTGTTCATAACGTTTCATTGGGGTTAATTATTTTACTTTAACTCAAAATGATAAACAAAATTATGTGGCTCACAGATTATACCATACATTCTTCTAGCAACAAACACTGTTCCAAACTTTCATCCACCCATCCAGACACACAACTCTATGTCCCCATATATACAGGCACACATACATAAATAGAGAACTCCACGCACCCATCCAGACACAAATACGTAGACAAGTCCATGTCCCCATACATACAGGCACACATACAAAAATAGAGAACTCCACGCACCCATCAAGACACACATACATATTGAACTCCATGCACCCATCCAGGTACACATGTTGACACTACACCCATCCAGAAACACATACATGGACACCAAAACACATACCATTGGCTTTATTATCATTAATTCTAGGTCAAACATCACGTGACGATAAAGATAACATGTTGGTTGACTGTCTGTACATGACAAGTAATGCGAGAAAGTGTGTGAAAAGCCAATCGTGTCCCTAACTCCCAGAAACACACAAGGGTGCCACCAGTCACCAATCCAGACAGACATTGAAACAACCATGCTACCTTATATGCTATTTTATTCGCACAATAGCTCAATTAACCTAGATATCGTAAGGGCGATGAGGTATTGGTGAAAGTCATTCATGCCTAATTCTTGAATGGGTAATTGGAGAAATTGTTTGATGGAACATTGCAGAGAGATTTTCAGATAGACACTTTACTGTGTGGAGTGCCAAAGCTACAGAACAGTGACCACAGCAGCACTCTTATTTATTATTCATAGCATTACAACTGAGTAGGATACTCAGGTACAATACACACTGTGGGCAACCGGTCGTCATTCTTAAGCGAGAAGTTGATGGATGTACTGCAGAGTGTCGGAGACACAAGGCCCACAACAAGATCACTGAGGAGAGCCGCGTATCCAAGGATTCCTCCTGCTGTATAGTCTCCAATGTCATGCCTCTTGTGTTGAGTAAAATTCTCTCTCAGGGGACTAATCAAGGAAATCAGCCAGAGAAAGTGATCAATGTAAATGAGCCTCAGCTGGGATTATCCGGCTAAAATAACTCTACTAGGTTTTTAATAGCACTCCAACTCTCACAATAGAAGGGTTAGAGCAGGCACGTATCCTTGTAAGCTGATCAAACAACAAAACCGTTATTATAATTATTATTACGATATCCTTAAGAAACCAGATTGTTTGTTTGTTTGTTTAGGGTTTAACGTTGTACTGAAGGCATTTCACTTATATGATGACGGATTGTCCACTTAAACTGTTCCTTGCCTAATTACGGTGGAAAACCAAGTGAAAACCTCGTAAAAATCACCCCCGCGATGGCCGGAGCCACATCTTGTGACTCACTCTTATACCTGATGATCTACAGATGGACTCAATCCTGTGAACGGTACCACTAAGTAGGTTTAGTAAACGAGTCCATTTCTTACTAGAAGAATCAGTTGTGACAAAAAATGTGCCAATTGTGTTATTGAGCTTTTTAAATGCATAGTTTTGCTCCAAAAAACCTTGACAAGACTGCTATGTTGTCTTACTATTTTAGTCATGTTATCGAAATAATAACTGGTTATTATAGACACTATACAGAGAATATCAACAGAAGCAAATGGCTATCTTATAGCAAAAACTCTGAAGACCCTGTCCATGACACCATTTTAATCTGGCTCAAATATCCATTAACAAATAGAAAATAACAAAAATATCCATTATCATTTAAGGCTGCCATTAAAAATCAATTTCTATTCAAGTTTTAACAAATGTGACTAATCATGTGGTGTGACATACATGGACCAGACTGGACCATGATGGGAGAAGTTGTGTCTCTTTAAATGTTAAACAATCTATATCAATGTCGTTGTGTGTGGGTGCTTACAACTTACACAGAAAGCCTTCATCTACTTCATCTTCTTTATTGTAGATATAAAGCTTAGAGGATTCCACAAGAAAGCCCATAACAATTCTTGTACGGTTTCACACCAAAGTGACCAATCTTTTTTCTACATTCATTTTGAAATGGATTAATTTCACACCATATATTTTTCATCAATTCTGTGGTATTCCTAAAGCTACAATGGGGAAGTTGAACAAGACTCAAAAGTAATTATAAGAGACAGCCTATCGATCTGTAGAGTTCTTGTGACACAACTAAGAACCTGTTGAATAATGAGGAAATGTAAAGAAGCTTATAGCACAGTCCATCATGATATTGCAATGCTGATGTCTTCATAGGATGGAGGCTTCACACTGGAACGCGTTTATATGGTAACTGCAAAATTTAGCACTAAATTAATAAACTGAGAGAGTTGATAAAAAGAAGTTTAGAAGAATGAAGCAAATTGGAAACTTCTTGGCATAAAATGTCCATTCTTTTCAATTAAACGCTGAATGGATTAATTCAAAACCCTTTTTTATGAATTGTGTGTTATACAGTTCCAACGGGGGATTTTTTTTTAGAAGTCTTGTAGTAATTGTTACAGACAGCCTATCAAGATGAAGAGCTCTTGTCTCACAGCTAAGGGAGTGGTGATCATTATGAAACACCTCAAATCTTAAAACTCCACCTAGATATGTCACTGGGGACATTGACTGAAAGAATGGACTGAAGAAGGTTAGGAATATGACATGCTCATTTAACCAAAGGCCAGAACAGACCATGACATTTTTGGAATAACTGTTAGATGCAAACTAAAAGCCCAAGTTCTTACTGATAGCGCAGAGGTTTAATTGATTAAAATATCACAGACAGGAGGGATGAAGAAACACTGGTTCCTATTGGTAACTGAGTCAGTGGTTCGAGTCAATAAAATATCTCGAACAGGAGGGATGAAGAAATACTGGTTCCTATTGGTAGCTCAGTCAGTGGTTTGAGTCATTAAAATATCAGACAGGAGGGGTGAAGAAACACTGGTTCCTACTGGTAGCTCAGTTAGTGGTTCGAGTCATTAAAATATCACAGACAGGAGGGGTGAAGAAACACTGGTTCCTATTGGTAGCTCAGTCAGTGGTTCAAGTTTTTTAAATATCCCAGACAGGAGGGATGAAGAAACACTGGTTCCTATTAGTAGCTCAGTCAGTGGTTTGTTATTAAAATATCACAGACATGAGGGATGAAGAAGCACTCGTTCCTATTGGTAGCTCAGTCAGTGGTTCGAGTCAATAAATATCACAGACAGGAGGGATGAAGAAACACTGGTTCCTATTGGTAGCTCAGTCAGTGGTTCAAGTTTTTTAAATATCCCAGACAGGAGGGATGAAG
>JAQQZZ010040547.1:0-10415 GCA_030265115.1 Mopalia vespertina | reverse complement strand
TTTAATTTATGGATCTTACATATTATTTGTTTTGAAATTGTTTTTCTGTGTGCGACAGACAATATTTATTATGTATATGTGCAGTCGAGAGGCAAACTTGTGCCTAAGACAATAAAGATGAATTGAATTGAATATACTTTTATTGGAGTGGCGAGTTTACTAATCTCCAAGCGGTATGATCACAGGAAGATTTAAAACTATGTACAATACCACAATGACCAGCTTTAGGTTATGTATGATTGGCTTCAATACATACAAGTGTAACGTCAGTGCCTTCCCTACTTAGCCAAACAATGCACAGTATCGAGGCCAAACTTAAATCATCTACCGTTCCATCACATACGGAAAACTCTTACATGCATCCTCACGCTTTTCTAAATCAAAATGGATACAGAACTACGCGAAAGTTAAACCAAATTTGTAAGCTGTCAAAATATCTTTGAATATATTAAAAAGCGGTTTCGCCTTGTTACGCCGTTTGCGTCTGCTGTTGTCGTTGTTGTTTTGGTTTGCATGTTTTGTTTTATCGCTCAGCAGTTCTAAAAAAGAAGAGATGAGCTTTTCTATTTTTTCTTTTGACGTATCCAATAAAGATCAAAATCAAAATTTCGCTTCCACCTCATCTTCATCTTACACGGTCAGCAGAGAATATATGTTTAGGCTAAGACTGGAGAAACAGCTTACGGTAGGAAGAGAAAATCGGATACTGTGAGACGAATAATTTAGCGTAAATCACATAGTTTTGTATCTCAAATTACACCAAGCCATCATACCTTATAGTATAAATAAAAATGTGGCATTGACTTTATATTGCTTGTTCAGAATTCAAACGAATAAAAATGTTAAAAAATAAAAAAATGAGCGTTAATAATATGCTTCCTGAGCTCAATGGTGATATCAAATATTTCCATTGAGTTCTGTTTCTCCTGTCTTATTTGTAGTCAGTGGCGTCTAAGGGTGGTTTCTGTCATTCTTTAGGCTAGCATAAAGGTATATGAACGAAGTAACCTTAAAAGAGGGGAACATAAAACTCGCAAAGGGACGACAAAGGAAAGAACACACCCTGATGTAAGATATATAACAAATATCACACTTGGACAAATTTCAAAGTGTCAGGGTATTTCACAGACCTCTCCAACGTGTCATGCAGTATGATTAAATGCATCGGCAACTGATGACCTCCATGTTTTGAATTTATATGAGACTAAAGAGACTTAATTATCTCCCTTGCAATTTGTTTTTACTATATGACGTAATGATCTTTGTATATTAAGTTTAGGTTAAATCAATCAGATTAATTTTGACAATAATATATTTAAAGGATTTAATTATCTTTTCTTCACGGATTTCCAGTGATCTAGTTTAAAGTGCTGTGTGTTACCTAATGACGTATATATAATAGCCACGGTAGAGGTGTATAGTTTTGGCCAAATGGCGACGTTCATCGATCGGAAGAAACAAGTATTCAAACTCTCTTTACTCCTATCTTTCTACATTTCCGTTGAATAAATAACGGGTATCCATGTGTTTACACAACAAAGGTTAACATTAGCAAAACAAGCGAGATGTTTTCCCGCTCCCTTAAGAAATGCGTAAGACTCAACTTAAGCTTACAAATACTCAATACAATTCTTTGTCGTCAATTTCTTCATCGTTTTCTTAAATCATAGCAAAACACTGTGTTTTGCCAGTTATCTGCTAAATGATCAATTGGTTGTTTAGTGTAATGCTTCGCTGCAGAACAGTGGACATGCTTTACGGTGGCCTATTTCCATCGACATGTCAAACAGTCAAGGTAGGGCTTTACGGTTGGCAACAAGATAATGTAAATGATGGAGATTAAAGACGCGAAACCCGGACAGCTTCGTGTGCTGCGATTATCCATGTACGTAGGAAGCCGTGTGTGATCTCAATTTGCACCAATGCGGAGAAATACGCAGTTGGTCGGTAGAGTATACTATGGTGGTTACAGACTACAGATTACAAAAAATAAAACATCTTCAACGAGCTTTAATGTAGTCTATGAAACATTATTAGAAATAGTGCTATTGTATACATTATAAATATAATACGTTACAGCAACCACTGACGTGGTCAGTCGCATGTGGTTTTAAATAACTTCCTTGATTTATTTAGTCATATTAATGCCTAGGTGTGATCGAGCCCTCTGGCCTTCGTTTCAAGCTGAAAACTCATGTCTTCACTTAGCAATGGCTGACTGATTAATTGCTTGGCGCGGTGCCAAGGGTATTTCACTTATAGGAAGGTGGTGTATCCAACATTGACTACCAGCCATAAAATGTGAAGTTTTTTGCACGATTGGAAAATTAATGTTCCCCGTTGACATTTAAAACAGTTTGTCTATAGGCTACTTGGCGCTGAATGAATATTAACTTTTTAACTGAGCAAAGCCCGTCACACTTAATTGCTGTGTTAGGGTGGCTATATTGTTGGAGTGCAATGCCGTCATATAAGACAGGGAATTCGGGTGGGGGTGGGAGTGGTTGCCTTGGTGTTCCCAACGATTATGGGGAACAGGAAGCGGATCGAATTTCCACTTAAACATGAGAAATGCAAAGTCGTGTTATAGACTTGAGTACAACGTTTGACAAAGATCAAGTGGAATTAATAAGGAAGGCTGTAGTTAGCTTTGGGTGAGGGATTGAAGATTGGAGATTCGAGTCCCTAATCCACAAGTGCAGTTTTGGATTGGGAATTCGAATCCACAATCCAATGCTGCACTTGTGCATTGGGTTTTTAAATCCACAATCCAACGCCGCACTTGCGGATTGGGGATTCGAATCTTCGGATGACAATCCCAATCCCTAAACCAACGCTACCCTTTGCTGGTATATAGGGCGAAATTACAGACTGGTCATTAGGTTTATATTATATAATTAATTGTTTGGAACTTTATGCTAAAAAAAATACTTCTGTCCGGTTTACCACCGGACACAAGAAGTGCATTTGTATTAAGATAAATTCTCGACATGACGTGTTTAAGGTAAAGTCAATGGAAATGGGATTTATTACTACCGGCCAATTAATTCGAGAATATTAGTTTTAAAAAAAAACTCATTCCCAACACGCATCTGGTTGGGTTCATAAATAAAGACCAACGTAGGCGTTGCGTTGTTTGATTAAATTTTAATCTTGACGGCTTACATTAACTCATCTACTTATCCAACAGAGGAAATAGAGGAGCGTGATTTCTACGTGGCATCTATATCTTTATATTACGCTACACATTTGACATAGGAAATTTACGACGAACTTACTTGTATACATGTGTCCTATTATCTATAGATTTACATGACTCTATGCCAATAAACACATGCTTTGTCTTTTATTGAATTAAACCGCAAAGTCTCCTATCCATGCCTTTGTTGAAGTGCAGAAGAACCACACAAACAAAATATCATGCTAACGTAATCTTGTAGGTGTTGAGGTCTTATTTGTTTAGTAATCAAATTAATTGTGAATTGATTGTATTTTATTGACAGCTCCGTGTTTAAACAACATGTCCATTCCCGTGACAATATGTGTTACTGGCCTTTGCTGGGTGATAGAAACCAGCTGTAGTCAGACATGTTCCCACCCAGAGAAGGTATCCATGGTAACTATATTGACAGATTAAATACAGCTTTTCCACACAACCAATACATTTTAGAGAAATTATCAAAGTTTAAATAAGCTTATGTACTTGACTGCAATAATCGAATATAGTTATTTGTTTCCGTAGACTATACTGTCACACGGGTGTTGAATGTTAATAATGGTAGAAAAAAAAACCGGAATATAAAACATAGCTGTACAAATACATAATGTTGTAAAATCTGTAGCCGTCATTTAATCATATTGACTAACATTGGATAGACAAATAAATAAATTAAAAGAAAATAAATTAAAATTGAATGAATCACCGAACGAAGGAACGAACGAATAAATGAACTAACGAATGAACGAATGAATGAAAGAATGATTGAATGAAAGAACGAACGAACGAACGAACGAACGAACGAACGAACGAACGAACGAACGAATGAATGAAAGAAGGAAGGAAAATGTTAATAAGTGGGTTGGTGGGTTAAGGCAATACAATATAATTTTCCACTGTTTTCTTCTAACAAAAGGTTTATCCCATATTTAAAGGCTGATACCATCTTAGTCATATGGGCATTTGTCAAGAACACGCATTTCAAACACTGGTATAGAGAATTTGAAATACTAACCCCCTGGATGTGAAAACACCCACACATCCTGTGTGATCGTGATGAGGTTGCATATGTGCTGTGTAAAATATCCGATTCACCCTAATACACACTAATAAAGTAATAGTGATTCATTTTTGTAAAACTACACACTAATAAAGTAATAGTGATTCGTTTTTGTAAAACTTCACACTAATGAAGTAATAGTGATTCGTTTTTGTAAAAAAAAAATACACACTAATTTTATAAAGTAATAGTGATTCGTTTTTGTAAAAAAAAAATACACACTAATAAAGTAATAGTGAATCATTTTTGTGAAAAGAATAAAATATATGCTTTCTAGCACGTAGAATAAAGGTCCTCTATACAGAGTGTATTTCAAACTGTATCCTGAAACAGCTTTTGTTTATAAAAAAAATTGATTGTATTACTTTAATAGGTGGCGTATACTCGTGGAAGGTATACAGCAATACATATTTAGTTTTAATTGTGATTAGATATTTGAGTCGGTGTTTATCGGCTCACATAAACCTAACACTTTTCTGAAGGAATCTGGGGCCAGGGGCCGTGGCTTAGTGGTTACCGTGTGCGCTTATTAATCCTACTTCGATGTACCGTTCAAGGGATCGATTCCGGCTGTCGACCATTAGGTATATGAGTAAGTCGCGGAGGTGGTTTTTACGAGGTTACATTCGCGTTTTCCACCGTAATTAGTGAAGTGGACAATCCGTCGTCATATAAGTGAAATACACTTGAGTACGACGTTAAACCCCATAAAGCAAACAAACTTAAGGGATAATCGACTGAGAAAATAAAGGTTCTTGGCAAAAATGACCCACTAGATGTCTTGGCGTGAAATAGTGAGCGGATATGTATACCTTCACCAAGAGAACCTATTAGAACCGTTCTTCAAAGTGTTTTTTAAAGTCGTACACATACTGCACAGAACCTCCTCCAAATGGCAAAAGCAATTGATAAAATTTATTGATTTCTAAAAACCACTTATATTGCATTGTTAGCACAGTCGAGTTCTTACATCGACAACCCATCTAACAATCAATCCATCAAATAGTTTACGAAGCACCTTCTTCCTTTACCAACGTACCTGTCGTGTTGTTACATTAAACTGAAGGCTTCGTCGTAAAACCTTTAATTCCACAAACGTCACCCTATCTCTGGGTGATAATTGTTTATTTGTTTTATTGATGGTTTTACGCCGTATTTAATGTTATTTCACTCATATCACGGCGTGTCAGCCCAAGGGATGAAGTAAACCACCTTCGAAATAACTGGCAACAAGCAAAGACAAGACAGGACAAAAACAGGACGCAATTAAAGGACATCACTTATATGCTCCGAGAGCACCAGGACAACAACAGAGGCGTTTACTGTACGTGAAGACCCATTTTGTAACCATCAAGTACCATCTAGCTTTTCAACCAGGCTGTAACTTTGGGATAATTAAACCCAGGCCATGGCGTTCTTTCTTGGAAGTCGATGGCGAATCTCCACTCTTCGTCATAGTTAGTGAACATCGACCTCTTAAAAGATGTGTAATGTGCGTCATAATAAAATCGAACAAATTTGTATTTAAGTACAATTCAATTTGGTAGTAATTTAAAAAAAAATTCAATTGATCTTCACCTAACATAAATGCATAGTTCCGGTGCATTTCCACAGTTGTAATTTGCCAGACGAAGACTGCACTATTTACAGTAATTTTCCGAACGTCACATCAAAACAGGATCTGGGTTTGATCCAGCCGAATATACCATAGAATATACCTGATATCATAGAGCTAATACGGTGAGGATTTTAGTCACTTGATGAAAACATCTCCCGATTTGAGTTGACATTTTTAAGATGGGATATAACTCGTGCATATCTTCGTTGTAAGTTGTCTGACGGTCGATGATTCCATTGAATCTATATTTTGCCGAAACCTCATTCACAGTTCACCGTTTCCATGCAACGATATGCACAAAAATAGCGTTACATTTAATAGCATCTTAAGCTAAAAAAAACACATTTTGTTCTCCTGAGTTGTGGCAATCCACACAATGCCTATTTGAAACAGGATTTCGGGCTGATGACATTTCAAGTTTCTCTTTAATATAATTGTGTCCATTCGTCTTCGAGGCATCGCTCACAACATGTATCATAATATACAGCAAAACAGTTTATTGTCTATATTTCCTTCTAATTTGATGAATTAAGTCGCAGGTCTGTTTTTAGTTTCAAAGCTCGCTTTGTTGAATGGGAAAATATCGATATTGTCCCATTGTAAAGAAGTGGGTTTCAACGTTTTTCTTCACATCGGAAAGTATGGATCAAGATTATGCATTAAAAATGCTGTTTCTTTTATTCTCAGCTGGATTCAACATACCTTTATCTCACGTTGGACGTGAAATTGTAATTGTATACCTGAAATAAAGGTATATTATTATAATTTGTAGCAAAGCAGGACAGCTTCTGCCGATTTATCGCTATAGAAACATTTTAAACCTGCTTCAGTTATCATGACTTCTACCAAATGGCTCAAACAATATGCAGATTATTTATATTTGCTGTATCTATCGATATAACTAGGCCATATTACTTCCTCGTATTTATAATTCGGATTAAAATTCCCTGAGCCAGTTCAATGACTATGTATGTATAACTCTATCTATTTGTATAAAAATAATGTGTCTTTCGGGAAGACATTGATTTTTACGAAGCATTTAGTATAGAGACTGGGTTTAACCTGCGGTTAAAAGGGGCATAACTCCTAAGAGACAATATTAATTCATGATTGAAAAGAGATGTGTCGGTTGTCATGACTGCATGTGCTATTTATCTTTATTAAAAACTTGAATGTCACGTGATAGGATTAAGAAAGACAAGAACGGTGATGCGCTTTTGTAGACATCAAAGAAACGGCAAAATATAATGTATTTAGAAATTGTTTTTCTTAATATTTGTCCAATCATTTTGGATACTTTCAGATATAAAATCAATATCGTCTTCTTTTCGTTTTGTAAATAAAATGTGTGTTAATAGTGTGGCTATCCATTGCTGGACTATGCTGACCATTTGATTAAAACTGTCGCCGTATTACCTCCATGAAAAAGTGTATAACAGGCTTGGTCATAAACCATGACCATGTTGTGTAGTGATATTCGGTAAATTACAGTAAATTGTGCGGTCGTCATCCGGCACATTTTAGCTGTACAAATACACGGGGACTATATAACGATGTCGTACAGCTGCAGATGAAAGCAATATTTTTTAAGGCTGCTAACAAATTTAATAATCCCTTAATCAAACACTTGTTCCATTTTATATTGACACACTAGACACTCTACACCTTTGTAAACACCTTGGGTTTTTTTCTGTAACTTTGGAGAAGAGTTGAGCTTCGTCACATGATCTCCAGGGAAGAACGTGATGACGCCGGTTTATCCTAAACTAAGTTGCAGTCTGCGTTGAAAGGCTAGATGGTACTTGATGGTTACAAAATGTACACTGCCGTCATTTAAATGAAATACCATTTGTTAAGGTGTGCTTGTGGACAGAAGATAAAGTTGCCTAGGATCATCAAAAGTTGTCCCAACTGATTCTTATTTTTAAAATAACCAAAAGAAATTGTTTCAGTATTTAATTATTATTTGTTTGTTTTCTTTCAGATACCTTCCAAGCGGCAGTCAACTTTGTGGGCTAGTTTTCTAAACGCTGTGGTGCCCCATAACATCGATGAACTGGAATCAATCGACAAAGACCTGGAAGAACAAATCAAACTTTCGAAGCTAGCAAACGACGATCGAAAATCAGAGAAAAAATGGAAAACGATAGACTGCCTTGTTCATGTTGTGACGTGTTATCGACGCCGGCGGAAACGTTTGTCCTCCCCTGGCATGACCCTAAGCTGACAAAAATTAAAGTCCATGAATTTTTCTCAAAAGATTCAAGGCAAACAAAAACTGACATTTAGAGGGATTATTTTACGAAATCGCGTTAACCGCCAAAAATATAAGCCGGGGAAAATAAGTCGACTCCAATTGTAAGATGAGTTCATAGTTTTGGAGTAATTAAATGTCATCTCGAGCAGGCTCACATGTTGACGTCACAACACACGTCCGCCATCTTGTTTGTAACCATAACAACCTTTCCGGGGTATCTGTAATGGCCAATGTTCTCTACAGTTCTGTCATTTAAAATGTTATGTACTACTCCTTAAAGTTGATTTATTCTATTCTTTATATTCTCAGTTTTCATTTGTTCAGATATATCTGGTAATCTATTATATCCTCAATATTTGTTTCATATTGTATTTCTTTGTAACATGTTTGATTGCACAGAGAATTGTAAATGTTCACAATCTGATGAATCCATGCTGGTCGAGAAACTAAATTTTGAACAATGGTCTCATAAACAATTTTAGTGGCGTTGTCCTTTAATTGCTGTGTTTCTACTGCATTTTTTTTGTTTACATTTTTCTTTTTGTTTCATTGCATTAAAACTGTAACTGTTTTCAATTCGAAAAAAATAAATTTTGAATAAACAAAATGTGGCCTCACTTGTTGAGGCGTTTCGGAGTGGCTTCCTGCAATTATTATCACTAATTACAGTTTATATGACTAATGGACTTTCTGTACCGTACTCGAGATTATTTCACCTTTTTAACATTCCCGACTCACTGCATGTGGCAAACTGCCACTATCGCTTAATAGTATTCTGGATATTTCTGTGGGGCAATCAGCTACATGTACATAAAACTGACAGTTACCAAAGCTGTTGTTGCTTCTAGTACTTTACTGGTGTTTAATCGCGCCATTAAAGGTACCCTCACTGTCATTTTGTCTTATTCAACACTTTTATTTCACTAGCGGCAGCGGGTCGCATCTCTTTAACATCTTCAACCCACCAAAATACACATAAACCTGATCTTTAGACCAACTATCGCTGTCCTAAAATCTTAATGACAACAAACCCACGCGATAAAAACTTAAAGCTAAACAGCTAGTATTGTGGAAAGGAAACTGACATATATATCGACATTCCATGCTCTATCAGCATGTAAATTTTGACTTATGTTTGATTCAGGTCTGAAGAGCATATTTTCGTTATCTTTCGTTGTTTTTCTATCAGCCTATGTCGCTCAGAACCACGAGTTCATATCATTTCGGAGTCATGTGAACGTTTCATTCTCTAAATTAAAAAGTTGTGATATAATAGAAACATACTGTTTGTTGGTTGGCCTTGACCTGCATACGTGAGTCTAAACCACTACTTTCATGACATTGACAACATTGGTTATGAAGTACCCAAACAATAAAGACAGAACAATTCAGTGTTTCCGTTGGAGCAAAGAAGTAGGCCAAGGTAGTCACATTTCTCTTATAGACTGCCTGCCGCCTTTCTTTATCGACAAACCGTGAGGAAAAACTCTTAATATTAACGATTTTGTACTTCCAACCAACCAATTTTAACCAGCCAGCCATCTAGCAAATTAGCCAGCCAACCAACTAACCAACCAACCATGCAACACTCTATCCAACTAATCAACCATTCAACTCATCAACCAACCATCAACTCATCAACCAACCCAGCCAACCCGCCACCCAGCCAGCAAGCCAACCCACCAAGCAACTGGCCTGCTGACCGACCGACCGACCTATCATCCGTCCGTCCGTCCTTCCGTACGTATACACAAACTGCAGAAAGACAAAGGCCGGAGAAACTCACATATGTCTTATAAAGTTGTCTTTAATATCGCTTTTTAATAAATCAGTCAGACTTCTCCATAATTAATTGCCTTGATGGTGAACCGCAATTAGTATATATGACAAGCACCTAAAGACACGTTTAATCATTAATATGAAGGATGAAGGTTATAGAAGCATTTCAATACAGATCAGAATAGAATCCTTTATAAGTCTCACTTTCCGTTTGAAACCCCAGATTCCTTTTTAGATTAGCACAAAGCTTATACTCTACAAATCACACGTGCCGGTAGCGCAATACACTTTTCTGTCAGTAACGAAGGGTATAATTATCCAAAAAAATGGATATACACCAGATGAGAGTTTGCCGCGATTGTTATATATTTCTTCAGCAGTATATGTCGAGCACAGTGGTCATTATTATTGGATATAGCACAGGAGGAACAGTGGCGGGGCCAGGGCAAGGCGTGTGTGTGTGTGTGTGTGTGTGTGGGGGGGG
>JAQQZZ010040536.1:0-10416 GCA_030265115.1 Mopalia vespertina | reverse complement strand
GGGAGACAACTCTGCGAGTACAAGTAAAACAGAAACGAAAGTGCAGTGTTAACAAAAAATGCCTTTGGTATGCATACTTATACAATATACAGTTACAAACAAGTTACTCTAAAATTCTGACTAACAAAAAAACAATTGTTATATTTCTAGAGATCAAAGACAGCAAAGTTATTCTTTGAGTATATACAAGAGATCGATAGATATAAATAAAAAATTATGTTATTGTGGTCCTTGCCAGAAAAATAAATCAAGAAAACTTTAAAGTTTAGGGAAAATTAAAATTTAGTGATTTTTTTTCTTCAAAATAAAAATTTCAAAATATACAAGTATACAACAAGTACTTGGTTGATTGATTGATTGATTGTTATTCCGTGCCAATTAAAAATGGAATAACACATATAATGCTTAAATGGCTATAAATACTATGGTTTACATTTATTTCTTTGTTGTACTTTATAACATGTACGTCTGGACTGCATACATATAATAAAAAATAAAATGAAGCGTTAACTTATTGTTATTTTCATTCACACTTCATGTCTTTCGAAAATTTTATTAGAACTGTCCAAGAGGGGAACAAACTTAACATACATACCTGTTAATTAATCTTTATTATATGATTAAATGCCTTCAAGTTAATACATGTGAAATTTGTTGGACAAAAGAACTCCGAATTCATAACCGGATTTAATATAGTTATATTGTAATACGATTCAATAAATTCGGTCACCATTACAAGATAATAATAAATAAAAAAATTATAAAATAAAACAGCAACAACGATATATTGACAAGACTCAAGATAAAGTACTACAATGGTAACAAATGGTAACGTTATAAATAAAATAACAATAATAATATAAACAACAAAGTTACTTTTTGATTGGAAATAAACAGGAATGCAGAGACTACAAATTGCAATGCGCTGTTGTAAGCCACAAACAAGACTTAAAAAATAGAATACATTCCTTATATGCATCCAAAATTATATCTACAATGACCGATACCTCCATCAGCAGAATTATATCTACAATGACCGACACCTCCATCAGCAGAATTCCAAATAGTTTGATTCAGTAAATATTTTATGGGAATCAAGAAAACATAACATATGTGTGACTCGGGTGGGAAGTGTTGGGGTTAGCTAACCTCATGGGTACCATAGTCGTATAGTAATTGGTGTGTTGTGTTTGTTTGATTGGGGTTTAACGTCGTCCTCAAAGGTATTTCACTTATATGACGACAGAAATTGTCCACTTCACACTGTTCCTGGTCTAATTACGATGGAAAACCGGAAGGAAACCTCGTAAAAACCACCCCCGCGATTGCCGGAGCCACATCGTTTGACTCATTCATATACCGATGGTCTACAGACGGACTCGATCCCGTGTACGGTAAATTGGAGAAGGATTAGTAAGCGCACACGCTACCACTAAGCCACGGCCGCGGGTCGTATAGTAAATGGGACCAGGGTATGAACACATCCTATCCGTTTATAGAAGAAAAACTTTGAGAACTCATTAATAAGTCTGGCGAATTTTCGGGAAAACTTTTGACAAAATTAAATTCCCTGCAATCTGAATATAATCCAATACCATCTTTTCGCCTACAAAGTTCTCCATTTTAGCTGTTCGGCGCGATATCTATTTTGAATAAATGAAAAATTTGATTTCCTTCACCGGGATTTGAACCCGGGGCCTTGAGGTTACAGGACCAACACTCTACCGACTGAGCTATATATTCAAAACGTTGTAAGGAGAAAATATCATATTGGATAACGATTAAGAATGATTTGCCTGTTGATTCCAACAGCCGGCAGCGTAGGGTAGACCTATTAATTAATATTTTTTGAGAAACAAATGCGCAAATTCGCCGGCAAAATTCCTGAATTCCTGAAAAGATGTGTTCGTTCTATGGGTCGGTCTAATCCAAAAGTGGTCAAGGAAGAAAACGAGATAGTTTAAGTCAGGGTAAGGCCATGCAATTGCTATACATTTGAATATAATGTCCAGAATCATGGTAGCGTTCTGCTATTTCTGAAGGTTAGGAAGACTCAAGTAGCATAGCTATATCTATATCATCCATAGCCTTAATGAACCTCTATGTGTTTGAAATGATAATATTTTTAACAGGGGGACATGGCAAATGACGAAGTCTGGAGAGTATCAAGAGTTACGGCCCTTTCGATGTAACATATATATATATATGAATCTCAATATAAAATAAAAAAAATGCAAACATTTCTCTTATCTTGTCTCTTTTAAATGGCTTGTTGTTATTTTTCTGTATAATTTAATTTGGTTGTTTAAGTAAGGTTCTACTCCGTAGATGGGTAATTTCAGTCACATGATAACGTGACAGCCCAAGGGTTGGCAGATCAGCGATGTGTTGCCCTTACCTCAGAGAACACCAAGGAAACAGTAAGCTCCCACTCAACGACCCACCTGTAGAATTTAAGTTCTGAGTTATTTTGTCCCAAGCGGTTATCAACCGGTGTATCTGTGGTTTGATTGGGTATTTACACAGTACTTAAAGTTATTTCCCACATAGCAGCCTGTACCAGACCATAGGGTGAGGAAAATGCTGTATTTGATTGTTTGTTTGTCTGTTTTGATTGGGATATAACGTTGTACTCAAGGGTATTTCACTTATATGACGACGGATTGTCCACTTCACACTGCTCCATGCCTAAAACCGGGAGGAAACCTCGTAAAAACCACCCCGCGATTGCCGGAGACACATCTTGTGAGTCACTGATATACCTGATGGTCGACAGACGGACTCGATCCTGTGAACAGTACATCGAAGTAGGTTCAGAAAGCGCACTCGCTAGCACTAGGCCACAACAAACAAATAGAACATAAAAGACAAGCACAGCATGCCAAAATAGTACAACGAAACAAAGAGCACACATAAAGTGACTGACAGTGATCATCAGACGTGCGGTTTTGTGCGTAAAACGTATTATAATGAAGTGTATAAAACTGTTTATAATGTAAAACAAAATATATACAACAACAGGCTCCCCATAACCATGGAGCTATAAAAAGATTATAGCTCCATGGTATAACCACCTGCTCTTAGCAGAATACATTTCCAACAGTTTAGAGAAATTATCTATATTTGCACCAATTCTCAAGCATGCAAATGTAGAAATGTAAGACTGTATTAATATGGTACTGTTCAATTATTATAAGGTTTGAATACTAGATTAAATAATTCCATAGGTTAGGAATAATCTCTTGAGTAGAAATGTTCAGAAAACATGCTCTTTGTCAACATTTAGAATAATTCTGGTAGTGTTCATTGAATATGATTGTATTAAGTTACATATAGTTTTAATATAAAAAGGATAACATGTAATCTGAATCCTGGTCTATGTGTTTGTATACACACCGACCGATCCAGCTTATGTGTGCAGATCATATGCTTCCAGCTAAATAAACTATTATTACAAAACAAAGAATAACAATTTACATAGTCTGATATCGAATTCTACAATTTCTTATGTACAACTAAAGACATGCCAATCACCTCTCAACACTTACAATAGTATTCAGGGAGTTTTAAAATGTCAGCAACAAGGCAAATGCATTTTTACAAAATTTCATTTTAAGACACATAAACAAATTGTGAAACGAATGGATCTCGCCACGAATAAATCAGTTTGGAATTTAAAATTTTGAAATCCTGTCTTAATTTGTTAATTGCTAATACTCAGGCAACAAGCTAAGTCCCAATTCTCACTGTTTAGCAGTGGTTGGTTGACTGATTGATTAATTGATTTATTGGTGTTTTGAATGATTCTCAAGGGTATTTCACTTGTATTTATTTGTTGGATAAATTGGGATTGATTTAACATCGTACTCAAGGGTATTTCACACATTGTCCACTTCATACTGTTCCTTACATTGTGAGAATCACAAAAGCGATTGCCAGAGCCACATCATGTGACTCACTCATATACCGGATGTATTTCACTTGTAGGACTATAGTGTATTCCAACAGCAAATGACTAGCAGAGCAGGCAAATATGAAGCATTTGCCATGTTGAAAAGTTTATCTTCCTTCAGTGCTAAGTAAAGATAGCATTGCTATGATCCAAACAAACTGATTTAGCAAGTGGGCTTAGCAAGTATAAAAATCTTTCAGGTATTCATCAGGTGAAAGATATCTGATTGAAACCCAATCTTCACACAGTATCAATACAGCTCACTGGGAGATGTGTTAATGTAGGCACTGCCTGTTTGAAAATCCCTTTCTGTAAAACGAAATAAAGTATTGTTTAACCCAACAGAACTCGCTTTGGGTTTGTGAATAATCCTCTAGGCTATTTCATTGGCTGTGTCAGAACAATGCCTGAACGATACCATGCTCAACATCACAGCAACAGACAATACATAAGACAGACACAGGATGTACAGAATACCCAAACAAGGTCCAAAAAGACAAAGTTTACAGGATTTAAAATGCAAGAAATCACAGCAAATCAGCTTCATTTTGCCCCTTTAGCTAACAAGGCAACGAGGCACCCACCAATTACATGTGATTTTAACATAAAGTATTTTCTTACACTATGTCAGAGTTAACCATTGGTCAGTTCTGGAAAATAATGCAACCTTAATTTGAGTGAAAGCCAAGGTTTTGGACAGAAATAATGAGTGGGGGTTATGCAGAATATGTAGTCTTATATTATGCTTTTGTGAGAAAATGTGACATTTTAACCATGAGTGTCCACGGTAAGCCTATGGGGGTTAAACAATAAACATGGTACTTAAGTTATCTCCTTTTGTCTATAAAGTATTACATTTAAAGTGTTTTGAACGCATTTTAAATTGTATTATCTGGGAGATAGACGACATGTTTTTCAGTTCAGATGCATAAGGATTTCTCAGAAAACATAAATTTGCTTTTTTTATTTAGATGCTAAAATATTTTCACAAGGCGGTAACAATTATTCACAAACCAAATTTAAGGCGATTTTTCAATTTTACTCACATTAAAGTAAAGCTAGATCCATTGTCCATTGTTGATTGACTGGGTTAAATTCTGATTGTTTGTTTGATTGGGGTTTAATATTGTATTCAAGGGTATTTCACTTATATGAAGACGGCTTCTCCATTTCTCATTCTGTCCTACTTAGGGAGTTAACCTCCTTATAGTTTGCCGGAGCCACTTCAAGTGAATCCCTTAAATACAAGAGCTCCAACAAGGGAGCTCAATCCTGTGAGCGGTAAATCAAGGGAGATAAGTAGTCCGATACGCTAGTTTTAGATTTTGGTTATCACATGCCTTTTCACTAAGCTAGCTGGAATATAAAGTTTCACAAATATTTCAATTGAAAACAGATTCTGGGCATGCTACATGCCTACGTTTATCTTGAAAATAACTTACATACATGAGTATTACCTTCTCTTGAGACGAACATATGCCACCCATAACAACCCAAGACTACGATCCAATAAAAAAAATTGCTCTCTGAGAGTTAATCTATCCTATGAGATGATTCTCTGGTTTTGATATATACATACAAGAAATAGTCTAGCATATTCTGTAAACTGCACCACGTGTTGGTATAGAGGAAGAGCGTATTGTTACCGTATCACATGGCTACGCCAACAGACCGAGACGATTGACTTTGGCCGACAGAAATGTGTGAAGAACAAACACAATGGGTTTAGGACAGGTATGTAGGTCCAATTCCTGTAAACATAACATTACACATATAGAATATTGTGTTTAAGTGAAAGACAAAGAAACGGTATGTACTAAAGGTTATTTCACTCATATAACAGGGGAACCAGCTAAAAGTTATTTTAATTGGGGTTATATATACAAAGATAGTTTGTTTGATTGACATCTAAAGTTGTACTTGAGGTATTTCACTCATATGATCGCATGCCAGTCCAATGGGTGAAAGAAATTAACCTTTACACTGCTGGTAGCAAACAAGGACAAGACAGGACAACACAGTCCTAGCTAGGGACCCGTCCACCTTTCATTTTCAACAGGCAGATTTCTAAAAATGGTTAAAATTACAGGTAGAAATTCAGAACTTTAACATGGGAAAGATAAGAAAGTGGAAAATTGTGACAAGCAAAATTCCTCAAAATAAGGATTTATGACAGAGAGCAGGACAGAAACTGGACAATCACAGGACATAAAGCAAAGACATCACAAAACAGATCAGCTTCATGTTACCCCTCAGCTCTGAAAGCACCAGGGCAACAGGATGCTCCCTCCAACCGCCCGCAAGCTAAAGCTGAAGGTGGTTGATAAAAAAAAAGGCGACAACAAAACATACCTGTTCTCCATCCTCTCCAAAATCTAACCACAATAACCTATGGCCATCATCAGCAGACATTCGTAATTTCTCGTATGGAAAGTGCCACAATATGGGAGCCTTTCTTTTGTTTTCTACTTTTTTATCAGATACTGTGAGTGTAAAGCCAGCCTCATAGTGTAATACAAGTCTTGATTCCTGGCCCTGCCATGTCACCGCTGAAAGATAAAAAAGAAATAGATTTACAGATTAGATAAGAGGTCAATCCACAAAGCAACAGGCAGTCTGTATAAAATATGGTGATGGAAAAGGAGGATATCCAGACTACACTTACAACTGGCAAAGAATTCGTTTTTCCAGGCAATGTATCTACATGTATGTGTAACTGGTACATTCCCCAAAATAAAAAAAGAAAATCGGAGAATGCTGGTATGTTTATATCAGAGGTATATGAGGCAAATTACCTCATTACAAGTAGGTGAGCTACCCTATTAGCATTAATGTCTGAAATCATTTTGTTAAGGACAAAAGTTGAGACTTACGACATGTGACCTCTTTCACTATTAACGCTGCATCATTAGCACCTTGTACGATTGCCCTGGACCAATTAGCGAGATCACGCTGCATCTCCACACGGAAAACATGAGTGTCTATTCCCTGACGCGTCCCAGTCCTTGAACAAAACATCAGGATTGCCTCCCCTGAAATCGTGGACTGACTCTTCCCAGAATGCACCAGTCTGTAAAATAAATAGCGATTATCAAACAGAAAACAATTGATTTATAACATGATATTTATCAAGGCTATAATAGATCTCACAAAATCCGGCTTTAAATAATTGTAGACCAGTGACTTTGGTTACATTTTTTTCTCACAGTTCACAATCCTCAGTATTGCTTTCGTGCAAAACAAAACACAATATTAATACAGCATGAGTGGCATTCAATAGTGAACTCAAGAAGTTAACCTGTAACAACCAAATGAACAGGCTATAAAAGAGTTCTGCTGTGTTGGAAAATTAATGTTCCTCCAGTGCTCAGTTCAGTAAATACTGAAGTTTTGGTAAAGCTCTACCAGTATTTGCCAGATGGCACCAACAATAAGTTTGTTGTTTGTTTGTTTGTTTGATTGAGGTTTAACATCATACTCAAGGGTATTTCGCTTATATGACGACCGATTGTCCACTTCACATTGTTCATTGCTTAAATATACGGGAAAACTGGGAGGAAACCTCTTTAAAACAAACTCCCACGATTGCAGGAACCACATCGCATCACTCACTCATATACCTGATGATCAACGGACAGACTCGTGGGCAGCACTTCGAAGTCAGATAAGTAGGCAGACATGCTAACCACTTAGCCACGGCAGTGGCCAGTGGGACCAACAACAGGAGCAGGAGAAATAGCTCACCTGGTAGCCAGTAGGGGGTGACTCTGACCAGGTGTTGCCCATTCATCTCGGCTACTGGGTGCAGAATCGTACAATAATATGTCCTTATCTGTGATAGCTATAAACACCGGCTTCCAAACAATGTTACCAGCTTCACTGTGAGTCTAAAAAGATTATAAATAATAACATTGCTTTATTTCAGACACAGGTATATATTTTAAATAAATGAAGAGAGAAAAATTTGCTTGCCTACACAGGAATTTGAACCCAGGACCTTTGGGTTACACAGGTATATACAAGGTCCATAGTGATGTAAGCTACATTGAATAAAGCAGAATAATACATTTTCCAGATAAAGATTTTGTTTATCATTTTAATATATAACATCTATACTGTATATCAATGTCACCAATACTCATTCACTTGAAAAGGAACACAATTTAAAAGAAGGCTCTCCGAGGGACAAAAATAGAAAGAATACACCCTGATGCAATTAATGTCAGAATTAGCATAGTTTGAAAGCGTTAAAACAACTTACAAATCTCCCAAAAAAACTTCAAGCAGTATGGTTAAATACATTGGCAGCGGACAACCTCCATGTTTTAAATGTGTGTGATAATACAGAGATTTAATTATCTCCCTTGGGAATAGCTGTGATTTTTTACCAAGATGTAATGCCCTCCATATATATTCTGGGTTACATAAATCCGCTTTAAAGATTTTTTACAAAATAGTCCTCAACGAAAAGATGATAATGATGCATTTAAAAGAAAGAGTTATCTTTTCTTGACAACTTTCTGCTCTTTTTAGCTTTATCTGATGAAACAAGTATTCAAACCCTGCTTTCTTTTATAATTATCTGTCTACATTTTATTTGAATTATTATAAATAGCAGGCATATATATGTTTGGTTAACAAGGTTTAAAATAAGCAATCAAACAAAATTGGTTTTGAATTCATCTCTAAGTAATTTAATTGTTATTAAAAATGGGGAGACTACATACATGGGAGGTAACTCTAGTTATCAAAGTTCAGCACAGGGGCAAGAGTTATCTTCCTTTCAACATCATAGTACAGCTGATGTATTTGGTAGGTTTACCAAAATAAATTATTTATTTAACAAAAAACAGATGGAAGGTAGGTTTTGTACTCAAGATCTTATCAAACTTTTCCAATCAAAAAAGCCAAATTAAACGCATCATACCTGCCCATTATGCATGCTCAGAGGAAATAAAATATTCATAAATTTTAAAACCAAACTTGATTAAAGAAAACCCCAGAATGGCTATAAACCAAAAACTCTGATTTATAATAGAATAAGATGTTCATTAATCCATTTGTTCCTTTTCTGTAGTAAATAACAACATTTGATTATCATTTCTTATATGCAAACAATTTAGCACACATATTTTTTGCAATAATTTGCAAAAACAAAATGAATTGGAATGTATATTTACTAAACTGCATAAGATTAACAAGATAAACTTACAAAATCTCACAGTCACAAGATGTGACATTGAACTTCACAAGGCTTTCTGTTTCATTTATTATGTTTGTTTGTTTGGGGGTAAATGCTGTACTTAATGTTATATCACTCAAATAACGACGTTGTCAGCCAAATGGGTGAAGGAAACCACCCTCGACGCCACTGGCAACAAACAAAGGCACCACAGGAGAGGACAAATACAGGACACTCACAGGACAATACAAAGGCATCACAAACATACCGGCTTCTTTAGCTCAAAAAGCATTAATCAGGGCAACAGGAAGTTTCTCCAACCATCCGTCACAAAATATGAGATAACGGCATGTCAACCCAATAGGTGAAGGAAACCACCCTTGACACCACTGGCAACAAGCTAAGACAAAACATGACAATCACAGGAGTGAGGACGTGGTACAAAGACATCTCAAACAAATTGACTGCATGCTACCTCTTGGCTCTGAGAGCACCAGGGCAACAAGAAGCTAGCTCTCAACCCTATACTTCATTTACTATGAACGTACCATAACTTTAAACAACAATATCCATGAAGAGTATATCTACCCACCTGTTCAGCAACCCATCCCATGTGTTTAATCACCCTTTGATTGGGGGCTGTCCTAAAGATTTGGTTCGCCTCAGCAATGGTTTGTAACAGCAGCATGTTAATGTTCGTATGAATTGCACGGAATGCTTCGTTTGCAGAATTTATATCCACAAATCGAAGCATTATAGAGTTTTTGGTATCGGGAGAGTGAAGTTCTAAAATTCTGTCAGAATCTGTCATGTTGGTATTTTTGCACAAGTAACACAGTTTTAAGGGTATTGTTTTACTGTCTGACCAACTCCCAACCGATGAGGTCTCCCTGGATCCATCACCAGCACCTCCCCAGCCAATGTCCGTCAACACAGCAGACTTTCGGTTGAAATAGGGTGTCACTTCTCGGAGATATTTTACTGAAATTATAACAAACAATTCTTGTACTCCTGTTCATTTACATGTATGACTGATGTGTGCGTACTTTTATTGTTGAATAAAGCAAGAAATTAAATTAAACATTTAGGTCCACATAGGCTTTAGAGTTTTATATAGTATCTTTGTCTGAAATGGACTATAAAACTGATAAATTAAAGTTACAGCTTGCCTTCCAATGTAAAATGAGACGAAGCTGTACCATACTCAGGGGCTTAGCCAGAAATCAAAAGTATGGTGTCCAAAATGGTCATTTTACTTCACATTTCAAATAACTGGGTGTCC
>JAQQZZ010040514.1:0-10417 GCA_030265115.1 Mopalia vespertina | reverse complement strand
TACGTATCAAACCAAAGATTGTATCAGACATTTACATACGTATCAAAGCAACGAATGTATCAGATATCTCTATACGTGTCAAACCAAAGATTGGATCATACATTTGTATACGTATCAAACGAAAGATTGTATCAGACGACTCTTTACGTATCAAACCAAAGATTGTATAAGACATCTATTTACGTATCAAACCAAAGATTGTATCCGACATCTGTTTCCGTATCAAACCAGAGATTGTAACAGACATATATTTACGCATCAAACCAAAGATTGTATCAGACATCTCTATACCTATCAAACCAAAGATTGTATTAGACATCTCTATGGGTATCAAACCAAAAAGCGACAGAACAAAAAAAACAAAAAAACGGCAAAGCCTCCAGTGATTGTTTACGAGTATCACAAGTTTACAAACAGGTTTATTTTACAAATATTCAAAGGAGTTACAAATATCAAAATGAGTGTTGTCGTTAACCTGTTTATTTGATTGGAGTATAAAGCCATGCTAGGTTATTCTACTCATATGGCGGCATCCATTGACGTTCACTGTACCTATAATAACAGTATGTGTTTAGTTATCGATAAACTATTCAGCAAATGCCAGTTTTGGGAGTGCACTGCGGCTGGGAGGAAATGTTGAAGTCAAATAATATATTGATGACCTGATTAATGTGAGATCCCCATAGTATGGCTTTTTAATTGATATCAAATACTGACGGACTGTGATACGCGTGACAAAACCTCAAAATGATCAACCATACTAAACATACACACTCCCAGTTCATAATATGATTGGAGTAAATATAGTGGGCTTGGCATATCACTTAAAAAGGGAAATTAAAAAATGATAATTGATGATGATATTGATTCTGATAATAAAAATGATGATGATAATAATATTTATATAAAGACCCCACCCCTTTACCTGATCATTTGAACTGAGTAGATTAATCTATCGTTAATCACGGCACTGGTATGACTTATTATTTAAAAACGCTGTAGCAATTAGAAGACAGAAACCTATTCTAAATCACTGACTTAAAGCCATTAAAGAACTTTATTTGTTTTCATAATCTCTACATAATCCTAGGTTTAATTATCTACCTGCTTAAAACGCAAACTGTATTTATGTATTTAATGTCTGGCTTAATGTTTGCCTTGTATAGTTTATACTGTATATTTAATCTGTGTGGCTTTCTTTCCACCATATTTGTTTTAGCCACCCATAGCCTATATATAAACTTGTTGTTGACCATTTGTAACTATCTCCTAATGATGGCATACTAAATGCTGAAATATTGAGTCAAAATGAAATTATCGTTTTTCGGAATAACACTACCTGTGTATTATGTTAAACTCTTCAGTGGAACTACAGAATTTTGGAATACACTTAACGTAAAGCTAGAAATAGCAGAAACCCGTCAAGAAAAGATAATTCTGTCTTTCCAATATATTATTATTATTCTCTTTTCTTGGTGGCCTATTCCGTAAAAATTCATCAATGATGATTAACCTAACCTAGTGTTTATATGGTGAGCATTATATCATGGTCAAATAAAAGTTATTTTCCAAGGGAGATAATTAAGTCTATTTATTTTCACACACATTCAAAACATTGAGTTAACGAGATGGCGAGTGGCCGCTATCGGCCACCATAAGAAACCGATGGCGCACGTTAATATATTGCCCTTGTATCCATTGCGTGTGTAAACTCAAGGTTTAGATGTATGTTTGAACGAATTTCGTCAGTAGGAATGCTCTGATGTCATTTCATTTCAAATAACGAGGAATCTCGCGAGATTTGGTTACCAACTCATGGAGAATACCGAGGTTGCCGTAGCCGGGCCGGTATTACTAGAATAAGAGCAAGTTTTGCGCTTTAAGGGTTTGTTTTCGTTTTCTTAATATCGGTTTTCGCTTCAGTAAATACCCTGGGGGTATTACTAAAACGAAGACGAGAAACCGATGGCACACGTTAATATATTGCCCTTGTATCCAATGCGTACGTTTGCTCAAGGTTTAGAGGTGTGTTTGAACGCATTTTGTCAGTAGGAATGCTCTGGTGTCATTTCATATCAAATCACGTCGGAGGCCTCGAGGATGCTATACATTTGGGGGCGCACACCGACGTACTCTGCGATTGGACGCCCGGTACACTCATCCTTCATCTTCCCCTGCACCTTCTTGTTGGCCGTGCATCTGGCATCTGGGTGGTCTTTTGGGTAGTCCAAAGTGTCGTAGAGCTCCGCGTGTTTTGCCATGTCCTGGTACACGTCCTTGGTCTCGATCGCGATGAGCAGCGAGTCTGTGTCCCCATAGATAAATTCTTCGAAGCCACTTCAGCGGGCGGAGGAATGAAGAAGCCGCCTCTTCAGTGGCTGATATCGGGCGATGTCCAGCCAAAGCGTTTCCACTTGGTCGACGACCCATCCGGAGCCTCTCTGTGTCCACTTCTCGAGCAGTTCTAGGATGTGTGCAACGGTCTTGTCCAATGCAGTTTTGATTTCGCTAGCCTTAAAAAGAGCCTCCTATTGGGGCCGTAGCACAGGGTCTATATACTCCTCAGCGCCATCTGATTGGGTTTTGCGGAGCTTAACTTTGAGGGCGAGCTAGAACTTGACACCATTGATGGCTCAAGTTTCTTCCTCAAGTTTTGCCCGGATCTGGGGGCGCGCCACCTCGAGGAAGGTTCTAGGGTCTGCACCGTGGCTCTCAGGCACATCCATCTGCCAAGCCCGCAATTATCTCCCGATTACCCAGGGAGTTTGGCAGAACTCGAGTTTCGTTTCTTGTGTCTTCGGCGACTGTGGGAGGGGATCTAATTCCTGCAGCAGGGTCTTTCTTCTCCTCTCCTTTTTCACCCTAGGCGGAGCAGTAGGCCGGTATTTGCGGTGAAGCAGTGGTATGATCAATCTCTGCTTCACAGCTTCCGGGATTGGCTGATCTAGAATGTTTCTCACCACATTCTGGACAGGTTCGGGTATATGTATATCAACCAACAGCTGGGTGACGTATTCATCCATCTGTTGGCTGGTGTATTCACCCTTGTTAATCATTTTGGATGGGTATAAACAACGATATATATCTCTCTAATTGAAATTTGGGGAGGGGTCTATCCCGGCCAAACGTTTAAACTCAAATCAGACTCAATCCTAGTTAACACGAAGATGTAGTGTTTCGTATAACTTTTTGTGAGCGACCGACTAGTCCATAAACAGTCATATAGTCATATAGACCCCTGCATTATTTGTTCATAAATCTAGCATCGAAAGTGCATATAAACCATTCATCGTTACCATTTCCACAATGTGGCGGAGCAGATCCAGGATTACATCCCCTTAGACAAGATCCGTTTATTTTATTGCACGTGGATCCGCGAAGACAGTTCCCACAAGGAAAAGAACAATTTAGACCGTAGAATCCGTCCTCGCATTCTGAAACGAAAAGAGTACTTGGTTCATGTTGTGTAATCATGTATTTTGCGTTGCATGAACTATACACGGGTCTTATATAACAACATTTGCGGATACAGTAAGAGCGAGTTTAAGGATTAAGGTTTGTTTGCGTGTTGATTTGATAAAAGTTTTACGACGTAGGCCTACTTAAAGTTATTTCATTTATATGACATGATACCAGCCCAAATAGCGAAGGAAACAACCACTGGCAACAAACACAGACAAGACTGGACGATCGCAAGTCACAATACCAAAAATATAAAAAAAAAATCTTGTTGTTGCCCCTTAGCTCAAAAAGCACTAGGGCAACAGGTAGTTTTCTCCCACAGCCAGCTGAAAGTTTTAAATATTCCATTCCAGACGTGTCGAAAATTCGATTTATGAGGTCCTAAAGATTTTTAACATTTGTGGTAATTATTTTTTACTTGGAATAAATCATAAATTATCCAGATTTCAAGCTGTCGGACCAATATGTTGGCGATCATTGTAACACACAATTGCAAAGTAAATTGTTTCACACTAGTCTGTACCTCGCAGCGGGACGAGAAGGCTGCCTTACTTACTGGATTATTAGCGACCCGGGGTGATTTGTGAAAAGTTTGATTCATAAAATATCGCTAGCTATTTTTTGTCGGTAAATTTATAAATTTCGGTTATTATTGTAGTGGTCTTGAAGAGGTTTAATGGATGGTTCAGACTGGGGAAATGGTTACGGTTATGTGGTCTTGAAATGCATCGATGCAGCCCAAATGCAATGTTCAGAACATAAATGACATTATCAAAACAGACGTTGCCATAATTTAGCCAAACAAAATGTTTATTAAGAAGAACGATATTAAAATGGCAATAATGTTTTATAGTTGTGTTTATTTCTTTGTGTTGGTCTAAAAGCAGTATGTAGTAAAGGCTTACATCAATTGTTGACATCTGGAGTAGAAAAACAACGATATCAAACTATTTTGTATTGAAAATTGTCCTATAAAAAAAGAATCCAAAACTGCGTCCAATTTTAACGAAACACTCAGATCAAATGCGGAATGAGAATCAGGTTCTTAGAAAATGGTCATGACAGATTCAATCAAAACAGAAGGTGTGTATCTCTTGTTTAACTAAAAACGTATCATAAACACTATTAAACAGTTTAATAAGTAAATAAGTGCAGCTGTTGACAGAGACAGCTTACCTGTGCTACACTGTTCTCCTGTAAAACCATCAGAACATCCATCTGGACAATGACCAGTCAGCTTATCACAGAATTGATTAGCCCGGCAATTACCACACCGATTATTACATCTAAAGCCGTAATATCCATGATTGCCTTTTCCTGGCATCTTTCAGTTTGTTCCTTTATTGGATTTAGTGGATTTTAACGCTGAACTAGTAATTTTCGGATACACCAGTGTAAATATAAAGAGCAAGAATCGCTAAAGTGTTCAAAAAATAAGTAGTCGATTCAAGTTTTTTGAATACAAATGAAATAAAAAGATATGGGGTTAGATATAACGGGCAGTAATTAATTTGCTACTACAATGATGTCATTTCTTTCCTCTAGAATGTTTCTCTAGATGCTGGGCTTAAATCGGGGTAAATAATTCATAATTCAGAGAAATCAATTCTAGATCGTTCCGTTCGCAAACCAAGGCAATTGAAGTGTTGTTGGAAAATATTACTGTTAACATCAAATTGACTTGAATTTGGCAGTTTTACAGGTCCAAGGCTACAATTTTCTTCTCTTTTTCACGCAGCATATATCGCGTTAGGGCTAAAAATAATCATAAATTTTCCTTTTTTTCTTTTTACTTTTAGGGGATGTGTTACAGTTTAGCATTAACGCTAAAAGTTAACAGCCTTAAGTTTTTTCTCAATTTCTGAAAAAAGCTTTAACCAATATATTAATTAAAGGATATAAAGAAGATAAACATACATATTTTTAGATTTAGGATATAAAATTTTGAATATTTTCTTTTTACATTTAGGGAGATATGTTTACATTAAGCGTTGACGCTAAAAGTAAACGCCCTGAGAAAATTGCTATGTCTGAAGAAAATGGCCAAACCTGTATACAACAGAAAGGAAAATGAAGGAGATCGGAAAAAAACATTAATATTTGTAGTCTTAGGCAATGCAGTTTTAACTATTTGCATTTTATATTTAGGCGAAATGTTTACATTTAGCTAATCCGTCTTTTTCGAAAAATCGAGTTCTTTCAAAATGACACACGTTGAATGTTCGCTATATATATATATGTAATTCTTACAAAATTCCAAATCCTTTTTGTCTAAATTATAACCTGCAATAAAAAAACCTCTGATGCCATTGAGTTCAGCGTCCCCGATTACATATGCAGCAAACACTTGTGTTGTTAAGTAATGAAATTTCTGAAAACGGATCAATTTATTGCGTGCTGGAGAGCCTATTTGCATAAATATGAAGATAAAAAACTGCGAAAGTTGCAAATTGATCACTTGAGTCCATTTTGGAAGAAGGATTTTTATAGAAATTCTAAATGTCCACCGTCACATAACTGATACTCATTAGAAACACATCACATTTTTTCTATAATATTCACAATTTGACATTGACAGCTCCGAACCTCAATTCATGTGCACTTGTTTAGTTCATCGAAGCCCATAATCCAGAATAACATACACTGTGCTCATCTTGGTAACTTTACTTTAAAGCGATACTCCTCTCTGCAATAAAATGCATATATGTATTTTTTGTGTTGAATTATGCTCTCTAATTTTCCAATCGAGCTATATCCATTTTATAATCGGATCTTAAACATTGGGTATTGCTTAAACTACAGTCAAATTCATCCACGCTGCCATGGTTTGCTAGGTCACTAAACAGAAGAACTCCACAAATATTGACCAATCAAATATCTTTCTTGTCACACTAGGAGGCCTACGTCACGAGACCTATAGAGTGGACTGTTTAAACCTTTGACAGTTGACGTCATTGGTTCACACATGTTATTATCCTGTGACACAGAAGAGTGTGAGTCGCGTTACGTCATGAATAGGGTTCGCCACGCCCAAAATGTCAGCTTCCAGTGATCGTAGGTAGGTATATACTCGTAACCCTCAAGTGATTTTATATGATTAAGAAACGATAAGTCGATATCATATTTAAGTATGTTTAATAGTAACCTTTCGAGGGATATAGGGGTTATTGCAGCCAGGAGCATCGCTTTAAGTTTCAATATTTTACTGCAGGTGTTGAAACTCTTGTTTACATTTTTACCTCAAAATTTTATTTTTAACGTTAGTAAAGTTTTACATTTCGCGTTAATGTGTTACTTTTAGGGGCGGTTTACATTCAGCGTAGATCTTTTTTCGTTTAGGGGTGGTTTGACTTTTAGCGTTGATTGTTTTTACATTTAGGGGTTGTGCACACATTAATCCATTTAAATAACTGTGTGCCTGAGGATACAATCATATAATACTAACGCTTTCCGGCGAAAGCCTCTGCAATGTTGTTACATCTGAATTAGACTTGGAAATGCAACTTCTTGTCCACCTTGGCCACTTGCTCGAAAGATGATTAGCCTATAACACCAGATTAATTGGTAATGCCGAGTTAGAACTAGACCTACAATATGGCGTGACGTCTTCTAATAGTAGATTAAATTTAATACCGCGTCGAGTAACGGGGCCCTGTCCGTCACGGGAATGGTGTAAAAAAAATATTCACAGATTATCTTTCAACATGAAGAGCTTATTCGTTCTGCTATGGTGGCGAAAGAATTGCAGCCAACTAAATTCCACCCACAACACGGCTGACATGCATGTTTAACATTTTTCAAGTATGTATGTGTTAACTGTTACATTGTGTCAAAACAAACTCACTGATTCAGTTTAGATTTAAATAATAGATTGATCCTGTGTACACGATGAATGACATTGCACCAACCAAATTACGCTGACAAATTTCACAATTTTCACATGTTTAACATTAATATCAAACTTCTGTCTTGGATAGTTATGGCCGTCATTTTGTTATTTTATTACTGACGCAAAAATACATTTTATGAATATCCTATTTGAAGTCCACCAGTGTTCTTCAATTTAAAATCGATTGTATATCGGTTCAAATAACACTAACCATTACGACCTTTACTCGCAGATGAAAAAAAATGTCATCCTAGCATTTCATTCAATAAGTTATAGAAGCACAGACAACTATTCGCTCTTCAATTAGTTACACGAGAAGACTTTACATGGTTATTGTTCATATATTTCTAGAAAGCAATCACACTGGTACAGGGATGTAGATTAATTAAAATCAATGAATCATCTTATGTTCTTGATAAACTCCCAGAGACAAGTTTCTTAATAAACCTTAATCTCGAGTTGTGTTATGGGTGACCTACAGGCATCTCGAGAGACGGTAGGCTAATGACCATTAATATGGTGTATAAAGTAATATTTAAAATGTAGCCAACAAGATATTCGGCATTGGTCAGGAATAAATCAGCCTACAGATGAATATTTCAGATATAGAGATTAACCAATGAATATATATGTTAAAGAGAATGAATGTAACAACATGTCTGATACAGAGGGAAGTTTCGCCTTAACCAGTGGGTCCTTTATATTTTTGTTTCTCTTGTATGCTATCATGGATCTTTGTGAGAGAGGAGTAGACATTTTAGGTACAAGATTTTTATATTCCCGTAATAGGAGACTAACAAACTGGGTGCTTGGCTGGTCATATTGGAAAACAAATGGAATTATTTCTTTTTAAACCCTTTACCTGGTTCCCAATTGAAACCCATGGCATACAGTTTGAGGTTTGAAGAGTGTGAATCCAATCAGCCTCTCTTTCTAAACGTTTCTGTTTGTTTTTTTCTTCAGAAGGAAGCATTTGTGTTTTTTCGATCGACATGATTTCAAAATGATCTTTAACCGACTGATCAGGGAGAGAGAAAGGTTCTGCTATTGGAGATATGATGTTTGACCTAAAATGATTGTTGGCTCTAAGCCGAAGGGGATTTTTGGTTTCACCAACAAATTGTTTCAGACACTTCTTACAAGTTATAAGGTATACCACATTTTCTTAATCACAATTCAAACTGTCTTCTATATAATAACAATTTCTAGTGTGTTGCCCAACAAAGGGGGCCCTGTCTGCTATGTAAGTAAAATATTTGCCTTACCTTTGTTTCGCTACAGACCTCTCTTCTTATATGGCTGTATACTGATTGCCTAACAGTGGGAAACTGGTCCTACAGCAAAGCTTTACCATAGCTATACAGAACCCTCGTATCTTATTAGGAAGTCATTATGCTAATGGCTTTAGAATAACTCTCGCGTATTGGTTGTTGAGGGGTTTATTTGCACCGCCCTTGCTCTGTGAACTTACGGCGTATAGGCGTGTACACAGTTACGATAGACATTCATTGATCTACCTTGTACAGCACGCTGTGGGTGTCCCAAAAGACGCATTTATAGGATTCCCATTCATATTCACACGAACTTCACATTGCAGATTCAATATTTCGACTGTATTTTAGGTACTTTACAGTCAAACGAATAAAAAAGAAACAGTTTTTGCAGAGTGTCATGGTTCTTTGTAACACATAGATCAATTGATAGGGATGGGATTGGTTTGTTTGTTTGTTTGTTTGTTTGATTGGGGTTTAACGTCGTACTGGGATGGGATTGGTTTGTTTGTTTGGTCGATTGGGGTTTAACGTCGTACTGGGATGGGATTGGTTTGTTTGTTTGTTTGTTTGATTGGGGTTTAACGTCGTGATGGGATGGGATTGTTTGTTTGTTTGTTTGATTGGGGCTTAACGTCGTATTGGGATGGGATTGGAAAATTAAACAAATCAAGGAACCGGTGTTGATACGAAATTAAGCTGTTCACAAATTAATATGTATATCTGTCGGTAGCTAATCTATATATTTTGAGAAAAATATCTAGTTTCAGACAAATATATAGCTTGAGGCATATATATACTTTGAGACAGCTTGCCCCATTAACGAAAACTACAATAAATGTTTGCAACAAAACACATGGCTTTAATTACTTAATTAATTTATAAATATGTTTATAATGTAGATAAACAAAAAAACTGATATGTATTGTTCACTTTTACCAGGGATCAATATGAGAATACCAGCTGATTGGTGCTTGCCTGTCTTATCGCCGAGATAATACCACTGAACTTGTGATGTGGGTCAGGCATGTGTGCATTCAGGCTTGCTACCATGGAAACAAAGGAACGAGATGTTTTTTGTTTTCTCCCAGATGTTTTCAAAATCATTTATTTTGTGTTTGTATTGCTTATGTTAAACTTTGTTAGGTACACATATGGATCCTCGCTATATATTTATCGGAAATGTAGACAGATAGTAGTAAACATAGTTGTAATGCCCTTTTAACAGATCGATAGACGCCGCCAAGTTTGACCAAAACTATACACCTCTATATTCGTCATTTAACAAGGCACTAAACTTAAGGCTTAAAACACCAAGAATCAGTCAAGAAAATATATTGTTTCTCTCAAATATATTATTATTTTCTTTACGTGGCGGACCATTTCGGAAAAATTCTTCAAAGCTGACTAATTAAACCCAAAGTTTATATGTAGACAGTAGAGCATTACGCCATGGTGTAAAAATTGCAAGGGAGATAATTTAGTTTAAAAAAACACATTCAAAACATGGACGTCATAAGTTACGGATGTATTAAAACCATACTGCATGAAGTATGGTGGAGATTTGTAAATTAACTTGACGCTTTGAAACTATTCCACATGTGATATTGATAACACCAGGGTGTGTTTCAATTCTATTTTTGTCCCTCAGACAGTTTTATTTTTCCCTCTTTTAATAAATGGGTTTTGGTATTAATTAGTTTGTTATTTTACTATCAATGAAGGTTTTCTGCTAATTGGTTGTGAAATTACACAGGCACCATTTATGTCGACAAGACCGGTCAGCGACACTGTC
>JAQQZZ010040503.1:7500-10417 GCA_030265115.1 Mopalia vespertina | reverse complement strand
TCACATTCTATCTATACCACTAACAAGTGGACGTCCACATGTTGTAATGTGCTCTCTTGTTCTCACATTCTATCTATACCACTAACAAGTGGACGTCCACATGTTGTAATGTGCTCTCTTGTTCTCACATTCTATCTATCTCACTAACAAGTGGACGTCCACATGATGTAATGTGCTCTCTTGTACTCACATTCTATCTATACCACTAACAAGTGGACGTCCACATGTTGTAATGTGCGCTCTTGTTGTCACATTCTATCTATACCACTAACAAGTGGACGTCCACATGCTGGAATGTGCTCTGCTATCCCGGCTGTTAACTCATAGACCAGAGTTCCACTCCCGGTGGAAACAAGCAAAATAGGGTTTCTCTCCAGTAAAAAATAGAATCAGGTATGCCGTATATAGCTGTTTCTGATGTTGTTGACAATTACACTATTTAAAGGAATTGTGTATTATTTTTTTCTTTCGCTTTGAACTAAAGCTATGAGTTTATTAAGTACAAGCAATATGTGCCACTCAAATGCATGACAGTTTTATTGACATGTTAAATCCCTAGTGTTTCAATAAAGTACAAAGCGAAAACGCCAAGTGTTACCGCGCAGGTAAATACTGCGGTTCTCACAGTTGAAGTTAAATCGCCGTGAACAATTGGCGAGGTTACACCGCGACATAGAATATCAATGAGCTCAATCATGTCAACGAAGAACAAGCCTTAAGCGTGTAGTTGAAGTCAAGATCAAAGGCATAGTTAACTTACAACGAAAGATAGTTCGCCCTTTAATGTAGCAGGACGAGCGTTTTCTTAGATCTTTCTTCGGTCTTCTGATGTCTGTACAACGTATAACGCTCACTGACACATAACTAAACAGTCACAAAACAAGATGACACGAAATCCTCTCGGAGTATAATCCTAGACGCATGCGTAAAGTATTATGTTGGCTGAAATAGACAACAATTTCCTAAGAAGGCAAATATAATTAAAAAAACAAACTCATTAACACACACAAGCTGTTACGTTGTTGTGGGATTCCCCTTTTTTCACTGACATTACTTAACATTTAAACAGTGCTGTTGAAATAAACAGCAAACAGAATACATTAGTCTACAAATTAGTTTTTCAGAGATTAACCAATGAATATGTGTGTAAAGAGAATGAGTGTTACAACCTGTCTGATACAGAGGGAAGTTTTGCCTTAACCAATAGGTCATTTAGATTTTTGTTTCTCTTGTATGCTATAATGGGTCTTTGTGAGAGAGGAGAAGACATTTTAGGTACAAGATTTTGATATTCCTGTAAATGTTTTATTTATATATAGCTATGGGATAAAAATAAAAAAAATTACTTAACATTTAAACAGTGCAAAACAGATACTGTTGAAATAAATGGCCAAGATTTCAACATAGATTTACTTGACAACAGCTGAAATCCTCATTTGTGGAAAATCGACGTCTGATATTACATTATAAACCAGAAGACATTTCCTGTTCTTAAATGTAGTATAAGGGTCTTAAAATTTGAAGACATTATAGCATTATTCAACAAACCGACTGATATATTATATTAGTATATTAATCGAGTAGGCTATATACTCACCCAAAATGTATATGCAACGCACGTGTAAATATTCGAACATGTTAAAATACAATTATATACGCTTTAAAGATAAGACGGTCGTTTTAAGCTGTTTCATAAGTTTGGGATTGGGTTGTATTTAAGTTCGGTTCAGGGTAACTTAATGCTATTCACAGGTAAGGAATATATTTGGTATTAACAAAGACCTAACCGTTGATGTTTTGTGTTGACGGACGTGTCTGTTCCAGCCTAGTATACTGCTGGTCAAATCCACCACACCCGATCTATAACGTAGACGTATTCAATAGGAAATGCTCTGTAATCTACAACACGTTCTTGAAGATTATGACTTAACAATGAAAGATTCATTTGTGGTCGGCAAAATAAACCTTGCAATCATCGCCTGTTAGATCATTCATTCCTGTGTGCGTATATACCTTACCCGACTGTGTCGGTGTGACCTTCAAAGGATGGGGCTTTTTTTAGTTTTTTAAACTGTAAATATTCCATTGTTCTGCAATACAACTGAACTGTACAATATGTGCAATACAAGTCAAACTATAGTTGTCGCAAAGTTCAAAGAGCCGAATTGTTATTTAATTCCGAAGTTAAAATGGACAATACATCGTGTTGCGTTTGGCATGGACAGAACTTATACTATACTTTGTGCGGGATGCGACCAAGACGATAATCGAAAGCAATAATTTTTGTTCAATTCAAATTTCAGCCACGACTAGATGAAATAACTACCGTGTTTTTTAACAATGACGTCAGTCCCGCCTGTTAAATTAACTAATGAACGGCTATGCTTACTCGAATGCAAATGCAATACAGATGTTTGTGTTTGAAAATATGCAATAAAAAGAATAAGTTGAGGTCGAAAATCAGTGGAATTTCCCTTTAACATAGCACTAGATGGCTAAAGTAGGCAAATAGTTTACGTATACCCAAAACTCGTGTATTAAATTACCAATGAGTTAATATAATGTGTTTTTTTAAGTTAAATAAATTACACTTTTGCTTAAATGCGGTTTATTATTGTGCAGAGCAGCTACTATAATCTGGTTGGAGTATCACCCCTCCACCCCGCTCCAGCCCCCCCTCCCCCCTCCCCTCCACCCCGCTCCACCAACGGTTGCGCTCGAGAGTGGCTGGGCATAGAACATTCTTGACCAGCGAGGGTGAGGGTCAATATAGCTTACCCGAAAAATAAAAATAAAAACATCTTATAAAGACCATACGAAGGGCTTATATATAAACCATGAAAATGTGATGAGTAGAAATTGAACAGTGCACTCTCCATACCTACTTATTGAATTCTGCAATTTTAGGAATAATATT
>JAQQZZ010040503.1:0-2500 GCA_030265115.1 Mopalia vespertina | reverse complement strand
TGTGAAACATAGATTGTTAGTTCGCTTTCGAGAAAAAAGTGTTTTCTTGCTATATAAATATATACTATTCTTTTAGAAAGTGTCACATGAAATTTAACTTGAGCCACAACCCTATAACTTTGGATGTCGCAAAAGAGTCAAAGTTTTTACCAACAGCCAGATTAGAGATATTTATATTGATTTTTTCACTCTACGAAATTATGTCATACCATGTTGAACAAAATTTTCATTATTTTGGGATAGCCCTTACTTTGTTCCATCAGGTACCTTAAAGTCCAGTACCTGGGTACCATAAGGGGCATCTAATAACCACATAGGCTCGGGTCATATAGACCGTCTATGTATATAGAAAAGATAAAGGGCGCCACTCTGGGATCGACCCAGCTTGTACCATGGTGCAATTTAACCGATTCAAGTCCACTAAACACGTAACATAAAGGAATAACACCTGTCCGTGTGAGACAAATAGTTCATCTTCAAGTCCTTACCCAGAATTGTGATGTTAGTAATCTATAATTCTCAAAAAATTTCATTCTTTCTTTAATTCAGCCCACGAGCGATGTATGTGGTTAGCTGTGATTGGATAATGTCGATGGCCTAGTTCACATTATCCAATCACACCTGACCGCATACATCGCTCGTATGCTGAATTCAAGAAAGAAGGAAAAGATTTGTTTTTCCAGGCAAAATTTTAGAATTATAGATAATCCCCACATATCAGCGTTTTGTCAGAATTATTGTCAGTTTTCCACATATACATGTAGCAATTTAGTTTTGTTAAATAGATAAATATTGTATTTCTTAGTATTCCATGTTTCTGTATTATAATGGACTTCAGTCTGAAATAAACGATTATTATTATTATTATTAATAATATGGAGAAATGGCAAATCTTTGCTGTGTTTATTAATAGATGACTGCTTTAAGGCAAAAGTAAACCTGTCCTTAAAGGAGAAGACACGCGGTTTTACGGTGGGTTTTGGTCTTATTAAATACCATTTTTGTAACATAACAGCCCTCCGATCAAGGAACTAATTAAAATTAAGTTATTAATTTAAATAATACAAACCGGAAGTGACGTACGCGGTGCAAATGACCCACAACATGTCGTATGTTTTGCAGTGTTAAACGTATGAATATCTAATTTCTGACAGGAATTATGCCTGCCTGCGTAGTACCTGGATGTGAGAATTATCAATTGGTTATTGCAACAGGAATCCCGTTTCACCGTTTCATGAGAGATTTTGTTTTTTTAAGGCAGTGGCTGGTAAAAATCAGAAACAAAGATTTGCCAGTTAATGCATCATTTTAAAGAACTTGAGGGTGTGCGTAAAACATTTTGTGCGATTATCCGATTGTGAAAGAGACATTCAGCACGAATTGAACGATTTAAAGCTTACAAAAATAATTTAAAAAAGAATGCTGTATATTTCCATTTGTCCCAGAACAAAAGGCGCGAGGAGCTTCGACGCCAGACAGAAAGAAGGCAGGGCAGTTTTGCCTCGGTTTCAACTAGTCAACAACGGGAGAAAGACGCTTATTTTCTCACTGATCAGTATCAGTAAGGGGTACCCCCACCCCCTCCAAAAACAAAAGCCTTAACTGAGTACTGATATGGAAAGTTTTAGTTACCCATTCATGGTAACACCTGTTTAATTAGGCTGTCATTTCCATTTTGAAGGCATTTTTTGTATTGATTTTTACGTTTTCAGGTCATTAGATTTTTCATTTCAGGTCATAACATCATGCCAAGACTTGTCTTCCGTGAGACTAGGCCTGCATATTGACTGTAATATACAAGTTTATAAGGATACGTATTAGCATCTATGCCTATACACGCGGCTGTATCTACCGTTTTTTGTACATATATCTTTCTTCCTGGCTTCTAGGTCTTCTTTATAATAATTGGGTACAAACTTGTACGGCAATATTGCTGCCTGATAGAAACATTCAGAGAAGAACTTGACTCGGATATGGTATGTTTAGCGTAGCCATAGCATATGAAATGGTGTTGTTAATGTGTATCACTTGCACGTTGTACGTCACTTCCGGTGGATAATTTTAATTACTGGCTTAATATTAATTAGTTTCTTAATCTAAGGGCTGTTATGTTACTTAAAATAGTATTAAAAAACGACCAAAACCCACTATAAAACCGTGTTTCAATCAATGCAAGCTATATACGTTAGACATATTTTATATCCCATAACTGAGATGATTGTGATATAATGCTCATAGAACATTATTCCTTAGTAGATACAACATCCGGTACTTGACACAAAGATCTATAGTCTACAGCTGACAAGATCATGTTATATTATGAGGTAGATTCATGTCGTTTTCTATTCGTAAAGATCAATACAGCTAGCACATCCATGTTATATTATGGGGCAGATTAATGTCGTTTTCTATTCGTTAAGATCAATACAGCTGCACAGTCATGTTATATTATGGGGCAGATTCATGTCGTTTTCTATTCGTTAAGATCAATACAGCTGAC
>JAQQZZ010040492.1:0-10418 GCA_030265115.1 Mopalia vespertina | reverse complement strand
GGAACAAGTGAGTGCTATAAAACGAATTTAGATTATGTTTGATAATTTCAAACTAGTTGAATTGGTTTTGTTGCCACCTGACAAAAATGTTGCTTATTACAACACCTGTCCTACAATGTAAGACTTTCATTTTTGACCAAACCTCTCCTCTACGAGGAGGTGAGAATCTTAATGTTAACTTTCATTTACATTCTCACCTCCTCATAGAGGAGAGTTTTGGTAAAACTTGGACACCCCCATGAAAGTGTTGACATGTGCTGAACCAAGGCCAATTAAACTCACAGCCAAGGGTTCTGATCAACTTGTTATTTCTTTTGAAGTTTGCCCATCAAGGCTATAAACATAGCAAATTGATGAGCTAGCCCAAACAAATTTGTGGGTTCCCAGAACTTTCCCTTGGCTGCGATAGCCAGTGGACAAAATAAATTAAAAACATGGATTTTCATTTATCAGATATTGATTTTTGGAACTGTAAGAAGGCTTGCTTTAATTAATACCAAGTCTGACTCCGTAAAGTAGAAACTTTAGGGTAATAACCATTTATTTCAGTCCATACATGTATATATACTTTAAATATATTTTGAATAAATGAAGAGAGACAAATTTGCTTGCCTCCACCGGGATTCGAAACCGGGACCTTTGGGTTACAGGCCCAACACTCTACCGTCAGAGCTACTGAGGCTCACGGCAAAGTGAGTCCCGATACATGTACATTGTACAAATATAACCATTTTAAATAATGATAGCTCCCTTTTGTTGTTTTCAACTGTCAAGTGATGTCAATAACACCTGATGTAAGGCAGGTGTTTACATGTTATTTTGTTGTGTGACAGCATGTGGCATTTCAGCTGTAGGTTTCGTCAATATCTGTCCGTTTGTTCCAAGTAGAAAATAACAACTTTAATTTGGTTCTGTTTGTTATTGTTTCAGTGTGCCTCTGATTCTTTAGTTGATTCTTGACTGGCGCAGAGGTTGGTAAATGTTTGCACAATTATTTAAACTTTCCTGATATACTATACCATATTATATATTATATTTCTAAAATTAATTACACTGGCATAGACATGTCGATTTATTCAAACCTAGGAATCATCTCGTGTTCTGGATAAAATCATAGACAAGTTTTTAAATAGATGTTAATCTCGAGATGTTATGGTTACATACTGTATAACCTACAGAAGATAATGACTATTTACATACATGTGGTACATGTATATAAAGTATGTTAAAAAGATGTAGCATATAAAATATTCGTACGGGTTAGGGAAAAATGAACCAGCAAACTGTTTTAAAGCTTATGGTCAAACTTATAATGATTATGAGAGGTACAAATACACAATGTAATGAATTCATAGAAATTTTTGAAATTTAGTTTTTTGGTGATTTTGTGTTTCCATACTTCATGTATTTCTTATGCTTTAATTAAAAGTTTTATTTGGTTGTCTTTTTAACAAAAACATTTGATATCATTTATTTATTATTGAGAAGTGCATTTAACTGGTTAACTCAGTTTGTAAGCCTTTTTCATTTTGTTGATATTTGTGTTTATTTAAATCCGTCATCTGTCCTTATTTGTTTTTTCTTTTTTAATTGAGTATGATTTTCTTTCATTTTTTTTAAAATGCTACAGAGATGATTTGTGAGACGATAAAATAAAAATAAAAAACATGGTTTCTTTGATTATGTACAAAATGACACAAGAATTGAGAACGCACATCTACGCTTTGATAAGAAATGCTGCATGGCTGAGATATAGAGATCTTCTGAAGCATTAATAATACACTTAGTCACAAGCTTCTTTATCTTATCAAGGCGTAACATTTTCTGCGATTATTGGAGAGCAAAGCTAACAACATCTACCCAACATTTCTACCTTCTCAGATAGTCTAAATGGATTTTTCAGCCAACTCTGGAGCACTTATCGCTGATTTCCTTGTGAGTGTATTTCTAGCACTATAACCTACATTTTGTTATATTTTCCGGACAATCTAAAATTTTCTTCATGTTCACATAAAATGCGTTTGCTTGGATATTTTTCTTAAGTCTTTGGCAAATGTTTGATCCATTGGCCAACTACCTCACCTAACTCCAGTTTGATAAAATGTAAAATTTTATTTACTTCTACTATGTACAGATTATATACCTTTATAACTGCTAGTACATATTTTATTATTGACAATTCGTGCAACCTTTTATAGACTGATGTACCAAAATAAATAAATAACAAATAAAATCGGCATTAAAATATGACAACAAATACATTGTATGCAACAAGGATTCTATATATTACGATGAATAATTTTTTTTTTAATGTTCTCCTTTTCTATCAATATATGCAATTAAATAGTTTTTTTAGCTACATATTAATACAGTCGTTTGTCTTTTGAATTCAGGCCTGTGATTGTTATGTTGTTTTTTTATGCTTGGATTGCTAGTCATTTTTTTGTCAAATCATAATTAAATTTATTCAATTTTGGTAAATAAAATAAAAAAGATTTTTTGTAAAAGGTACTCAAGAATCTTCAGTACATTGTACCTTTTACAAAAAATGAATTTTTTTTATTTACCAAAATTGAATAAATTGAATAATGATTTGACAGCCCTATGAAAACCCTGTGTAATTTTAAATAAGAGCTCTAATTGAAATTTAATAGATAAAATAATGGAATGTTCATGGTTGAAAAGGGAAAGCTAAAATTGAGTTTTTATTGAATGTGAATGGCCAAAATATACCGGTATTTTCAGCTCCTCAAATTCGGTGCTTTCTACTGAAATTACATCAGTACAATTCTGATAATACACCGTGGCTCCCATTGTAGCTCACTACTGGAGGAGAATGGAAGTTTACTCCTTGTTCATCTGTCTGTAACACAATTCTGTCAGTTTGCCAGACTTTTTTTGGTTATTCTTCCGCAGATTGAACTTTGTCTGTAGCTTTATTATGACATGTTTCAGATCAAGTTAAAGTTTTGCACAGTTAAAATTTTTTTGCAAACGTTATACATGTATTACATATTTTGTATATTCATTTTCAAATAGTAAAGATACAGTACATGTAGATGTATCAGTTTTCCATATGCATTGAAATTTTTTGCAGACTGAAGAGAAATAAATCACAGGTACATGCAATACCACAGAGCACATATTAATGTGACTTGTTGGTCTTATTTGGATGCCTGTACGAGATCTGACATCAATACTACATGTATACTGCATCAGGAGGTTGGGAGGGAGTTCCTTTTGCCCCAAAAAACAATCAATATAAATGTTCATGTATTTTAAAATTTAACAGAATTACTTGAAGTAAGAGGGGTGTTTTAAATCTTTAATTTACATTTTTTTCATATGTTTATTTTCAGATTTTGACCCTTCAACAACACAAACCATCATCCAAGTAACCTCCGAGGTAGACTTCGGTGTTTTATCTCAACAGTGATGTTTTGATGATAACCTTCACTTTAGATCTTCTACGATGAACCGTAGCCCTCAAAACATGGAGGATGGCGGGGGCTGGGGGTCACGAGCAACCCTATCTCAGTATCCCTCCGCTAAAACTGTCTACTTTTATAAAGATGGTGACCAAAATTTCAATGCCCTTAAACTTGCCATACACCCTAGGAAATATCGTAGTTTCGAGACTTTGCTCACCGAACTATCCACAAGGATTCCAATGTCTTTCGGAGTTCGCAGCATCTTCACACCAAGAGGTCACGACCCTGTTGGAAATTTAGATGGCCTTTTAAATGAAGGACGTTATGTCTGTTCGACGTACCCAAACCATGCTAAGGGCGTTGATTTAAATCGCTTCGGACCTCCGCCCGCCTGGCATTTTTCAAGGCCTCCGAGCGGGAGGCGAGCACTAAATACAATATTGTCTCCAAGAGAGCGTGATCGGCGAAATAGAATTCGAGCTAGAAGAAGAATGGATGTTCAGCGTGTTCACCAAAATGAGGCTAGCAACCAAGCTTACGCCATGCACTCTCCAAAGAAAATTACTGTGATGAAAAATGGGGAACCAAATGAACGGCACATAGTTTTATTGAACCGACGGACTGCCCAGACTTTTGAACAGGTGCTAGCAGATTTAAGTGATATGTTTAAAATGGCAGTCCGGAAAATCTACACAATTGATGGAAGGCGGGTAAGTTACAAACAATCTTTTTGTTTTTGTAATTCTGTTGATGTTATTGTGATTTCATTCCAAATAAACATTTTTTGAATCATAAGGATAACTTCTCAAAGCATCTTTTCCTTGCAAGGACCTTCTGCCAACAAATTTTTTTTCAAATTTTTTTTTGATAACCCAACTATTTTTAGAAGAGACGAGATGTGCCTTTGACACAGGGCCTTAGCCAGAAATCAAAACTATGGTGTCCAAAATGGTCATTTTGCTTCAGTTTTTGAGTAACTGGGTGTCCAATTGTTACAGTTTCCCTATCTCCTGCATGTTTAAGTTTCTTAAATCTGGGTGTCTAAATGAGGCAATTTTTCAATTCAGGGTGTCCTAAGGACGGGTGGACACCGTCTGTCATACATGTACATGTAGGTAGTCTGACTGTTTTCAGAGTCAATTTTATATAATTGCATATGATAATACATGTGTGTCCGAGTCTGTGGCTCTAGTCTATGCGATATCTGCCACTGAAATCGAACTACTGTACAGTACAAGTCCCCCAGTGGACGTCGGATCAGTTTTTCCAAAGGCTATTAGTCGCTGTGACCTCTTTAAATCGCTAATACATGATTAGAGATAGACCATCACGAGACCTGACATATTTCATTAAATAGCTCTTCGAGCAAAACAGCCCCAGCTGTATCAGGCCTGTGCTGTAATCTTTTCTAGCAGAACCTTAAAATAATTACTCTAAAATTTTATGAGATAACCTAACATTTGCATTTGCCACTGCTTTGCTGATTTATTAAAGATATAAAAGTGCATTTATGAAAAATAAATCAAAATTGATTGATACATGTAATACAAACTTCATTGATGACGGAATTGACAAAATTTGTCAAAAGCAGTAACAAAATGCAAATTTAGATGAACGCTTTGGAAACCAATAAATCCGTTCTCCTAAAATAAATTTGCATAACCATGGGTAGACCCTGTTAGCAAATTTAGTCGGGGTTTCCTCCATATTTAAGTTCATTTATATATTAAAGGCAGATTTAGTGGCAGACATGTCTAGCAATAAATAAAATACTCTTGAGTACAACATTAAACCCCAACAAAAAACACAAAAGGTAATAATGTGTCATAAAATGCTGTTGTGTATTCCACTGTCTGGCTAAAGGCAGTTCATTCTGCCATCTGGGTACAATCACACCGTCTTTATTCACATGGGCTGGAGAAACACTAATTTTTTAACTGAACAAAACACAGATTTTATGGTTGTATAATTTTGGCTATATTTACGGATCAAGTACATTTATATTGTTGTCATAAATAAGGTTACAGTTCAGTAAGGTTAAAGCACCAATCAATCGATGGATTTTTTTTCATTTTGTTTACCGGTAACTCTTTTTTAAGTTTTTTACAAATTTTTAATCTGGCTCTACATGTAGCTCCACATTGACTGTTCTTAAATAATGGGTTCAACTTTGATGATAATGCATGACTTTCAACACAAAACATGCAGGCATCCAGAAGAACAGATTTAAGTTTTGTGAGGTATCTTGATGCTCTTGCTTGTCATCTGCCTCCCAGACTCAATTTCTAAATCACTTACATTGTACAGGGCTCCAGATAGCGTGCAGATTTGCGTATTTTACGCAGTATTTTTGTGTAAATACGCACAGAAATTAAAACAGCTGCGTAACAAAACGTAGCAGAATATACCGTTACGCAAACATCTTTATTTACATGCGTAAAACGATTATCGAAAAGTCGGAACAAAAATTTGATATTGTCAGAGTAATGTGTCAAGTAATGTGTCAAAACGCAATCTGACTGGCTGACATTTAACAGAATAATGACCAATGACGGAGCTCCTTTTGTGCAGGAGTTTATTGATACACTCCCCGCTGTATTGGTCTTTTTGCACTAATAGATACATGTATTCAACGTAATATAAATGGAAAAAATGCCAGGCCACTGGAGAATCCACTTTCAACACTGCGCCCTCTATGGGGATAAATACCCCCATGTTCTGAAAAGTGAGGGTAAATACCCAGGGCTTGTGAAAAAAAAATATCTGAAGCCCTGATTGTACATGTAAATTGATTTCAACCTATTATTATTATGGACAGAATCTCTAAAGGTGATTTACAACTTATATTCAGAGTGCTTCTATTGAACATATGAGTATGATCAATGGAGACTGGATTTAAGTGTAATTTGCTTGATTGATTGAATTGAGAGGTACATGTACATTTATTTCCTCCAGAGTAGACCTGAATTTGGTTTACCCTTTTTAAAAACAGTATACTGAATCTTTTATCAGTAATTACTTCTAATTTTTTTTTTGTTAGCCTAACCTACATGTAAGTCACTGTAGTAATACACAAACATATTGTTGTGAAATAAATAATTTCCTTTAGGAATTGGAAAAATGCCAATAAATCCTAAAGAAAACAAAACAACAACATATTAAAAAATAACAACACTTTAACATTTTTTTCAACTTTCAGAGAAAAAAATGTCCACAAAAAACATAATTAAAAGTTAATCCCGAACATCAGATTTATAGAAGTATTAGGCCTTCATTTGATGTAACCTCATCTTATCAAAGAGATAATGACATGGGTCTTTGAGCAAATCACTCTTCATCCTTTGTAATTATGCAATCATACATGAACATGTACATGTAGAAAGCATTTGTTCGTCTTATTATAGATGGTACAAGTTTCAACTTCTTCTCTCAGGAATATCAGAGTACATACAAGCTTAGGTTTTGTTTGTTTTATGACGACTGACGTCAATGAAAATATCAACTTTCCCTTGATGTTTTATTATTACATAACTTTAACAACCACAACTTTATACGCACACCATTAGCTTGATATTTATTGACATTGTAGAACAACTTTATCACACATTTTTCTTTATCGCCATTTCCCAAAAGTGAAATCATTATTATTTATAGCGTTGGTTTAATAGATCGATGGCTCAAGCTAAACGCCCTCTGGCTAAAGACAGTATAGTGGAAGTATAATATGTATGCTGTCAGCTGTGGAAATTCATGAATTTACCAACAGAGCAATTATTAAAAACATGTGTATGCATTCTTTTTAAATCATTTACATGTATGTTTACAAATACTTACTAAAATACTCTTGCTACTCAATTTCAATAACACTACACAATTACAGCTGTGAAATGAAACTGATCGTCAATATAACTACTTTAGTCTTACATTTACCTTAATGTTTTGCTAATTTCAAAATACATTTATAGATATATACAAGAAAGCCTTCATTTTCGTTACAAAATAGAGGCCTGTACCTGGGTCCAAGTTCGTCTCTCCACTATCAGGTCATGTATATGAGTGAGTCACAAGATGTGGCTCCAGCAATAATGTTGGAGGTTTAATGAGGTTTCCTCACGGTTTTCCACCATATTTAAGCAAGGAACAGTGTGAATTGGACTACCCCTCGTAATTCCATAAGTGAAATATCTTTGAGTACCATGTTAAACAACAATCGAACAAACAAAAGAGAGCATATGCCTTCGGTTTTCAATATTAACTCTGGGCATTTGATAATGCTGTGTACACCAACTGTTTTCTTATTAATTTTTCTTAGAATTTTTTTTTACAGCTGCTGTTAGACATATTGTTTTTAAAAGTATAAGTTATTGTAACACATCCATTAAATCTGCATTACACAAAAAATAGCAGTGTTTTCTGCCTTAAATCACCAACAACATGCAGAGAACGATTGGGGCTGAGATGAATTGCATAACAGTGATTGTCACTGACTCACAATGTTCCATGGACATACATGTATTCCAGCTACACATTAAAAAGGGAACATGTACACTGTACATGTAGTTACTGCCCCTTTTATTGTTTTTGTTCTCCTATTAAATATGAATAAATCAGTAATCTACCAAAATGCTACCTAATTATTAGATTTATTATATATGTAAGTACTTAATTAAATGTTGGACAAGAATAGGCGTAAAATACAAATTTATACTCAGGCAACAAATACAAGACATTCACAGGATGCAATACAAAGACAACAGAATCAGATTTGGCTTCCTGTTCCTTTTAGCTCTGAGAGCACCAAGGCAACGGGAAGCTCCCTCCAATCACACCAGCGAGTGGTTGAAGGGAGCTTTACCCTGGTGCTCTCTGAGCTAAAGGGGGACAGGAAGCCGATCGGTTTGTGGTGTCGCAGTCTGTATTGCGTCCTGTATTTGTCCCGTGATGTCTTTGTTTGTTGCCAGTCATGTCAAGGGTGGTTTTACATGTATTCACCCAATGGGCTGGCACATCATCAAATAAGTGAAATACCCTTGAGTACAACATTAAACTCCAATCAAACAAACAAACAAATCAATCACTGTACATGTTACCACCTTTCTCTGAATTCAGCAACTGCATGCTTCAAGGCTATCTTTATTTTTTTGTTTCTATTTTTGGGGCATACCCGCAACACCAATGCCAAAACGCCAATTGTTGATCATCCAAAAAGATCATTGTTAAGCACACCAGAGACCTATGCAAGCTTGACTGCATGACCCCTATTGTTAGTCAAGTTGTGTCCCCTTATGTTTAAACCTCCATGTTAGTACCATCAATTTTATTTCCTTGCACATGTTGAATATCCGTACATATTCAGTGTAATTTATAATTTCATAATCTTCTATGTGGCTGGTGGCGCCATAGATCATGTATCTTCATGCCCGGAGGAAGGCTGAAATGGAGAGCTCTTCCTGTTGCCCTGGTGCTCTCTGAGCAACACATGTAATAGGTCACATGAAGCCGATCTGTTTGTGATTTCAACATCATATTACGTCATGTGATTGTCCTGTATTTGCTCTGTCTTTTCTTTGTTTGTTGCCAATGTGGTCGTCAAGGGTGGGTTTCCTTCACCTGTTGGGCTGGCATGCCGTCATGTGAGTGAAATAATCAGTAAAAAAACAGGCCTGTGCTGTAATCTTTTCTGGCATAACCTAAAAATCGGTCCTCTAAAATTTTGTGAGGTAACTTAACATTTGCATTTTCACTTGGTTTGCTGATTTTTTAAAATCATAAATGTACCTTGGTGAAAAATATAGCAAAATTGCTTTAAAACACAAATTTCATTGATTATTGGATGACAAAATTTGTCAAATCAGTACCGGTAGCAAAATGCAAATTTAGACGAAGGCTGCAAACAATTTGGAGACCTATAAATAGGTCCTCCTAAATTAAGTTTGCATAACCATGGGGAAACCCCGTTCTGACCGTTCTCCCCAACAGCACATGCCTGATTGTTCAAAGGAGGGGCACTCCTGTTACCCTGGTTTTCTCTGATTGATACTTTTATTCACCAAAGAAATTTATATTACATTTACATGTAAATACAACTATTTGTAAACAATTGTTTGGTGGCAATAAAGTCCAGAGAGGACTTGTTTTATCCCAAGGTAATTTCATTACATTTATTCACCAGAAGTATAATCATTTGGATATTTACAGTCAAATGTACACTTAAAAAAATAAATATACATATTAAATTATTGAAATATTTTGTTGTTTAAAGTAAGTCATTTAGATATAGTTAAGGGTCAACAGAAAGTCAATCTGTGCCCTCTGGCACCAAGGGTGCTTTCCTTTTCTATTTTATAAGAGGAATAAGTCCTGTGATGATATATATTTACCGCCCCAGTCTGATGTTTTATGACTGATGGGTTATATCTGAGGCATGTTTATAATATGTGATATATTATAATATAAAGTTTATGTGCAAGATTTGTCATTAATACAGATCTTTTTTATATCTGCTATAATTATGAATACTCAGTTATTTTTGTACATCGAGATTAGCTCATATTTTATATTGTCACCTGCCATCTCTTCCTCAATTTATACCAAATCTGACGCTTTTCTGTTTGTTTGCAGCTTTTGTATATTTAGATATGACAGCCAGTGATGACAGCAGTTTACCAAAAGAGATCAGAAATAAATACACATTGACGAGAGTTCTAGGCAGGTAAGTAAAGAGGCACAACAACTTACAACTGTTATGGCAACTTGCTGTTCTATACATGTACCAGGAAGTTGTGAAGCTTGGCTACAACTAGATGTTGCCCCAATTGATCTAGATCAAATTTATTCAAGAACTCAATCTGAGAAAAATACAATTCACAAAAAATTGAGTTATCAGTTGTCAAGATTTTGTCTTTTATCTACCCACCGACAGTTGGTTAATCAAAGTAAAAAATGAACTATGTGAAAATGGCTTCCAGTATGTGTGGCTGAGACAAA
>JAQQZZ010040481.1:0-10418 GCA_030265115.1 Mopalia vespertina | reverse complement strand
CATCCTCCAAACTCTGTCTACATATGTATCCATCCTCCAAACTCTGTCTACATATGTATCCATCCTCCAAACTCTGTTTACATATGAATCCATCCTTGAAACTCTGTTTACATATGAATCCATCCTCCAAACTCTGTCTACATATGTATCCATCCTCCAAACTCTGTCTTCATATGTACATGTATCCATCCTCCAAACTCTGTCTACTTATGTATCCATCCTCCAAACTCTGTCTACATATGTATCCATCCTCCAAACATTTTGTATCTCTTAAACTAAATCCGCACAGAGAGTTAAACTCAAACTGTCGCGAAATACATACAGTATAATATCACTTTAGTCAAGGTGAATAATTATCGATATTAACAGTCAATAAAAGTAATAGTTGGAAGACGAGTATCACTTTGTCTTTAAGTTTGCCTATTTTATGATGTTTTGATAGTTAAATATTTAAACCTGTTTTACTGGGACAAGCCAGGTGTTTCAATTTTCTTATCGGCCAAAAAAGGATCCTTAAAAGTCTGGGGAAAGGTTTTGAGACGCAGAGACCAGCATTCCTATAGGATAATTTTAGAATTGTCTTAATCTTATAGGATCCCATAGCAAAATCCTATAGAATTTTTATCGTCATAAATATATATATTAATTTCTGTTAATGTTAATCCCCACTAGCCTCACTATGTGTACACGATGTATTACTGTCATATGTCCTGTCCACTGTTATTCGTTTTTAACCATCGCCATGTATGTGGACAATTGTGGGAAGACGCAGCTATGCCTACGCTGAATAAACAATTGAATTATTGAATTGAGTATGTTTGTTGATCGAGGTAAACGTGTTGAATCTTTTTCTGACACGACACAATTGTTGTTTCAGTCTGGTTTGATTGTACATTTTACGTGTGAAAATCGTAATATTTTATTAAGGCGGGTAAGAATAAATTTGTATTGCATAGAAAGAAAATGTTTCTTGCCTCTTTAGGGATTCCAATATACATCGTCGTGCACAAGCATTTGAGAACGTCCCAGAACATCAGAGGCAGTACGGGGGTGTCATGTTATACAAAAGAACAATCACAATTAAGACACCTTCGAGAATGTGATGTCAGCCCTTCCTACGTGTAACAGTTGGTATTCGATATTCTGAACTGATATGGTGGACGCAAATAGAATACAGAATATAGAGAGTCAAGAAACTTGATCGTCCATTAAAATAGCAACACATCATTCAAAACGAAGCGTGGACTGTTTCAAATGGTTGTTATATGTTCTCCGATGAGTGATAATAAAATTGGCTCTGACTTTTCCTTTATTTTACTTTTCATAACCGTCCAGTTTTTACTACAGCGAATCGGAGCAATGACAAAAAGAGTTCAAATAATCCATATAGAAATTCATTACATTCTACACTACTCGAGTTCTTGATGAAACAAAATACTCAAGTCTGTCAAGGACACCATAACAGACTAAATGACCACAAATATCCATAACCTCTCAATAACGGCAGAGTATCAAGTAGTTTTGATAATTTTTTAATAAATATACGATAACAACTGAAGGAAGATCAGTTGACGTAGGCGTATTAGCAGACACCTGTGAAATTAGAAATATGGTGATAAAAGACTATGTGATCAGTCTTAGAAGCAAGTATGCGAGCAAATAGACAGTCCTTAAGTTGGGTTCCTTTCATTTTCATTCCAATGTCAGTTCTTGTTATGAGTATATTTCATCATTAGGGAAAGAACATCGGCTGTATGTTATAAGATTCATAGTTATAGAATAATATAATAAAATTTAGCTGGAATCTAAAGACCGTGGCCCACCAGCTCGCGACACACAAGCAACTATAGAGATCGTTGGTTGGTTAGGCTGACTACACCCCTGACATAGCATGGCGGATGACCAAACAACCTACCATTACTGTAGTACTTATTTATTAGGTGGTTAAAACAATGATTTGTTTCATGTCTCCCCTCGATGGTCAGTTACCATCATCGTGTTTATTGTCTATTTTTAATAACAACGATAATTCCATGCTTATGTGATTGAGTTTTAACGCCACATTTACGGTTATTTCACTCATGAGGGCGTAGGAGCACAATTAGAAACTTTCCTCGACGCCAGAGGCTAAGAGGGACAATCTCGGGACATAAACCAAAGAGAATACAACTCATCGGCTTCGAGAGATGACCAGGACAACAGGAAGCTCCCTCCAACCGCCCTTTATATTTGCATAAAGTACAATAATACATGAAATGGCTTAAATGTATAATAAAACACATGAAGGCCTTTAATTATGTTTGGAAATGATATATTAATCAAATGTATTTATTATTGCAACATTAGGCTTAATCCAAGGCCCTTTAAAGGGTTCACGATAATTCTCATCAAATTAACGAAGATAAAAAAGCAATTGCTTAGCATCTATACATTATACGAAGCCACCCACCCACATGTTTAGTATTCAACGTGTCTCATTGTGTTGCATTGTTCCTCGTATTGTATCCACTTAAAGGAGAAGACACGCGGGTTTACAGTGGGTTTAGGTCGTTTTAAGTATAATTTTAATAACATAACAGCCCTCAGATTAAGGAACTAAACAAAATTAAGACAATATTTAAAATATTAAAAATGACCCAGAACGTGTTCTACCTGTAAGAATTATGAATTGGTTATAACAAAAAGAATTCCGTCTCACCGTTTCCCGACAGATTTTCATTTTTTAAGGCAGTGGCTGGTAAAAATCAGAAACAAAGATTCGCCAGTAAGATGCATCATGTGACAGGTTAAATAACTCGAGAGTGTGCGGGAAACATTTTGTGCTATCCGATTTTGAAAGGGACCTTCAGAACGAATTGACCGGGTAAAAGCTAAAAAGATAAGTTAAAAAAGGATGCTGTACGGAATGTATTTCCATTTGGCCCGGAACAAAAGGCTCGGATAGACGGAGTGCTTTCGTAAAGCGCGAGGAGCGTCGAGGCAAGACAAAAAGAAGGAAGGGCAGTTTGGCCTCGGGTTCAGCTAGGCAACAATGGAGCGGCGCTGAGCTTTACATTGATCCACAGCCCAGTACCAGTTAAGATAGCCCAGGAAAAGAGCCTGAACCGAGTAGGTTTACTGCTACGAAATGTTTTAGTTCCCCATTCAAGCTAACACCTGTTAAATTAAGAAGACATTTTTGTATTGACATTTTATGTTTTGGGCAATTCCACACCAAAATGGAGATGACATCAAAAAATTGAAATGCATGTCACAAAAACAAATAAGGTGTCAAATGAAAGCTAACAGGCTATATTATCAAGATTTATACTCAAAATAATGATTTTGAAACATATCAATAAATTAATAATCCAGTTACAAACCAAAACTCTGATAAATCTTTACCTAAAACTATTAAGGTCTTGCTGGATTCCTTGGGCTCAAAATGAATGAAATTTTTTTATCACTTGGATTAAAATTTAGGTATTCAATCTACATGTATATGTTGGCGAAAAAAATAATTCGAAATTCTAATTAAAACAGTTAAATTGGAGCCTATAATTTATTTTTCCCTTGATCATATATTCAAGTCGCAAAATATTTCTGGCCCTACAGTTTTAAGCAGACTCTACATTTTCTATGTTTTTCTATAAAACTATTCATGTTAGAACTTTCAAATTTGTACCATTGTAAAGAGCACAATGCGATCTAGTAAATGGTTCCTCGTTGTTTAGAGGTTCGTCCTTGATTTTTTTTTTGTTAATGTTTTCTGAAAGTTGCATTGTACATTTTTAAAAGACTTTCCAAGAGTGGGATAGACAAAATAAACCACTGGGATCGTTATAATCAAAATTTCACAAATTGAGGCACTGTTTACTAGTTCAAGGAATGTTATACTCGGTCAACTAATTTATTCAGTCTTATCATTAGTGCACTTCGAGAAATAAACCATGAAAAATGCAGTCCATTATTTTCTGTTGACATTTACTCATTTTTGCAATAATTTTAATTTTAATTGGATTTTCACTAAGTTCACATATATGTTAATCCTGAGTATTACAGTTTTCCAGTCTAGGTACTGATTTATATTCTTCTGTATAGGAGGCTAAATACAACGGGGCCTATAGGATAAATGCAGTGAAACGTAGTTTTTAAAGCAAGTTTTAGTAGGCCTTTAATATGGAATTGTGAATAATGTCCAACTACTTTTTGTTTATTAATTATAATTGATTTCACTTCTATGACGGCGGTCTATTCCAACAATAATTGACGCTAGCACAACTAAGATGCAAAGCGTTTCCACAATGTTGGAAAGTTAATTTTCCTCCAGTGCTAAGAACAGACAGCATTGCTACTCTTTAGCCTTGACATAGGAAGTTAAACATGTATTATTATAAGTCTAAGTACATATACCACTATTTATTAAGTATTTCACAAGAAGCCATCTTTTAAGTTTGTGCTTTTTCAAGACGAGTATGGAGTTATCACAAGGAATCATATCATAAAGCTGCTTCCATCACCGTTCATGGACAATAGGGAAAGATATAATTCCTTTGAATCCATTCCAGAGACATATTAAGTTAACCCATGTAACTGGAAAATCTAGCACACTTTTAATAAAGTGGTGGGTTTTATTTATTTTTTTTAATGTACATCAAGGAAAAAACATACAGGTAGTTCAGCTGTGGTGGTCTTCATAGGGCCAATCATAATACAGAAAAATGAAGTGTTTTGTTTATCAATAATTAGCCGGTCCTTCCGTTACCATGGAATTGATTAAATAAATAAATAAATAAATATTCAAATTTTCCTTAACTACATAAAAAGAAAAAGGTCATACTTTTTTTCATTCTGTAATACGCGTTTATGGGTTAAATTGTGAGCTAAAGTGTTCATTAATTAATAGCATTGAAGCAGCGACGCAATGGGGTTGACGTAATGCCATAAACAACCATTGATGATGTGAACGAGATAGCGCGAGATAAAGAATGATTGGACACCACATATCAGATTCCAATATCACAGGGTAGTGTAATGAATCACACGCTGTACGGTTGACTAATATAGATTCTGCATACATACCTGATGTTATTATGCCGTGCCTACACCGCACTTTTGCACTGAACAATGAACATTGAGTGTTGGTGGGAGGCGGGAGGGGGTTTGCATGAAAGGTGGACTGCGGCCAGGCCTCTTGGGGCCGGTTGTTGGAAGCGCAATTAAGTTTAATCCGCTATTGTTGCAGGGATTCAATTATTTCACAATAAGACTAGATCAGTGACACAGCGTTTAACATTGTACGTAAACAACATTTACAATTTAATTCCCTATGATATGTTTTTCTCTTTAGCTTTGCAGCATTCAGCTGTTTATAGCCTTAACGATCGCGCCAATAATGATCGGTTAGATTTGCGCTTCTACGGGTTTATTTCCTTAATTTCCGGCCACTAAAGTATAAAGACAAATATTGTTAACATAAATGAATAAATCGGCTGGTTAATAACGCCCCTGTCGTGTGCGATGATTAAAGTACCTGTTATGTCTAATTATTGTCACAGTAATATAGACATACGGTGAATATACCAACGGGAGAGACGTCGCAGAGCATCGCTTTGTATGGAAATAATTATAAGTAATACTTGGGACAATGTAGCAGCATAAATGTTAAATTCAGGGGCTGGTTGCTCGAAAGGCTATTAAATTTAATCCACTATTAGATGACGTCACACCATGTTGAAGGTCTATCTCTGACTCGGTGTTAGTAATTTAATCTGGTGTTAGCGGCTAATCGTCTTTCGAGCAACTGGCCCCAGAAGTTTAGATGTATAAGCTGCATAATGTATATGCATATAAGATTATAATCTGAAAAGCCCAAACTGGTTCCTCTGTGTGCCTGTGTACCTCTCACCATCGTGAATTAAACCCCTTTGATCCCCAGTATACAGCATTTGTCTATAGTGAAACCGTGTTAGGTCAGGACTCCCAGGTAACATGGCTGATAAAGCTACTGAGTCGACGTTAAATCAAGACCAGTCGATACTTTTATCCTTTCCATGCTGATGATATTGAAACTGACGTTTCTAGGTTAATAAATCAATGTGGGGGTTTTCATTGTGAGATACATATCGTGCACTATTCTGCTTATTTTATTAAAGGGTCACGGTTACCAAGATAAGAATGATAGTTGCATTTTTTTTTCTTCTTCGCGTGACAGGCAGTGCTACAGTAATGGAAGCTTTGGTAATTCGGGGAATACCGCGATTCCAACCCGACGACGTTGTTATTAAACCTGAAAAACGTTCTATCGTTTTTGTTTGCTCATTAAAATTCGATATTCATGATCCTTTTGCCAATGACTTGACGTCTTCTAATTTCCAATGTTATACATGTATGTCGTTAGTCACGCCGCCAATAGCTATGACCAGAAATCCATGGCAACACGGCAAACTGAGTATACTTTTTTTATGAATATGAACACGAAGTCTAATAAGTTACAAGGTCATCACTAAAGGTAAAGGTCACCAGGAGAATAGCCTTAGGATTGTCGATTATCCCAATGTGGACAGCTATTTATGGGGTATCTCACCACCACTGATTGTAACAGTCAAATGTCAGTCTACTGTTGAATGATATACGACCTATCAGTATTTAGTAAGGTTTGTCAAAAATACCACTAATATATACATGTATGCAGATTATAACCCCACACTTATAAACGAAAAAAGCACTGTTGTGTTCAGATAAACCAAAGGATGAAACTTAATCAATTCTGCAGCAAATAAGATATATTTAGCGTTGTCCGTTTTGATCCTTTGATATTGTAGTAGAGGCACGCGGGAGAGGAATTGTCCTAAACATCCTATAGATTGATGGAAAACAACACCGTTAATGTTACTGTGGAATGCTAACCGAGGACGTGTTCTTGACAGCTTCTATGGAACCGCTTTGGGTGAAGTTGTGGAGGTCTGCTAGTATCGTTTACTGTTGCTCGATTGATCTGTACTTATCAATCAGCTGTTACCAGTCCCTACCATTACCAACGAAACTGATAGACAATGCAATACGTTAAACAACTGTAAAAAATAAATACCATCAAACTGCAACTTACAGTTTACTCGGGTGTGGGAGGGGGGATATTAATAGTAGTATTAACAGTAACAAATGTCATCAGTCCAGGTATAGTTGGCCCTCTATCTCGATCTGTCCTTTATTCTGCCGTGAAAATTAATTATTATAGTTTTTTAGCTGAATGGATAACATATAAAATAGTTGTGACTTTTGTGTCAAGGACAAACAACACATACATCCGTCACGGTGTAATTCAATCACATCTCATTCGGAAACGGACAAATTATTTGAGATCAAAAACAACATCTACTCACATCTATAAATCAGGAAAGGTAAAAGGGACAAAATGACTTTTCTAAATAATAGTAAATGTAATATTATATTACGGATCCGTCTGCAGCTTCAGTATATACATACAGGTTTTGTTATATTTTGTAATCGGTACGCTGATGCATTTACTAAGAAGGATTATATTTGATCATCATCTCTGATACAGTGTAATTGTGTTGTGTGTATATAGTTTGTGGTCATTTTGCAAGTTAGATATTTCACAGTAAAAAGGTGAATGTGCCAGTTAAATTGTTTAATAGAACTGTAGCTGAGTTAATATAATAAATATACCTTTTGAAGAGTAGCAACACTGTGTTTGCTCAGAACTAGTGAAAGATTAACTTTCCAACAAAGCAAAATACCACACATTTCATGATTCTGTTAACTGCTGTTGGTATAAATCACCATCATATAAGCGAAATGCCCTTGATCACGGTGTAAAACACTAATCAATCAACAAATATGCATTCATGATCAGTAATTATCATGTGGTTAATAGTTAAAATATGTACAATTTTAACTCTTTATGTGGCATTAATGTATAAAGTATAGCTGTTATAGATTCATATAGATTCCTAGCAAAACAGTTTGAAACACCCAGATTTCAATGTAAATTTGTAATTATACCTTTGCCACACTGCTTTAATAAAGGTGTCTGAATTGTGTTTATCCAACAGTTTATTATCAGTCTATCATACATATATTTCTAATATATTTCCATATAAAATTTAGGAGCCTAGACATGTATGTCTATATTACAAGGGTGTTACCTTGCAAAAGTCTGAATAAAAGATGTAGATAATATTATTATGCAGGGACCGTTTGTATGGGCGAATGTGAATCTTGGATAACGGTAATAGCTACTAGTGTTGCAGTAGAGGATTAGGCTACCAGTCTTCAGATATATGGCTTTAAAGTAACATACCTAAGTGTGGACTATGAAATCAGGACTACTGTCCCAGCGGCCTCTTCATCCTCCAACTCATCTGCAATTAGCATAAATGGAGGACAAGCATACCGATGTTATGCCTGATGATAACACATTTTCAGTGAAATGTTCCTGTTAAGTACGAAAGAAATAAACTAATCCAGTTGCTTGTTGACGTTGAAAAAACAGATGAGACTGTTAAAGTTTTCTTCAGTATGGATCAGGCTAACGTTAATTTATATTTGTAGCATCCATTCACTATATACTGATACCAATACTGGGATAATCAGCTTATAGGCCTAGAATATAGACAACATACCGTTACGTTCAGAGGCTCTTTCCCCAGTCACAAACACTAGAGCACAACTGTTGCTAACGAATATATGTATTGTGTAGGTATCCTTCTAAATAAGTATACAAACCCCAATACCAAGATACCTTTAATAAATTAAGCGCAAATTCAACAACATTTTGAATATCCCTATCACAGCTTGTGGAATAGTGTACCAATGGGCCATCAAAGTATGGTTAGGTCCTTATTTAAGTTACAACTTTAACAATTTCACGTTACTTTTCGCAAACCTATGAAATGTAGTTTCATATAGTTTTCAATGTAGACAGGACACCTGCCAAGTTTTTAGTTAACCAAGTGATGACAAAGCAGAATCAAAGGCGATTGACCCAGCTGTAACAGTTTGTCGACACCTGTCCAATTCAATTAGATTCGAAATCCAAACGATCAACGAGGTGTCATCGGTGTTGATGTTTTCAGATGTCCTTCCTTGTAGCTTCAGTAGAATTGGTATTTGAACCGTATGTGGACACGAGGCATCCTGTGAAAGACTATATTGGTACATTCCATAATGGTCACACCGTGTGACCGCAGGAGGTTGGGCTGTTTAGTTGGCTTATTAAAATGGAGACCAGGATATATGTTGCCGTTGAAATAATTGGTTGCCCACATAATAACACTGCTACTGCGAAATCTCTCTACTTCCTGCACATAGTTGGCGACAACACGGTTGCGATGACGTCTGTACAAACAAATGTGGTTTACTATGGAACTATTTATCAGATAAAGAATCGATTTGTATGCATATATTGATTTTGATGCAAGAAAATGGGTGGCATATTATAAAAATCCATGATACAAGCCAGTTGTGATAAATACAACCTTATTTCAGTTCTAACCATGGTTTCCTCAACGAGGACGGTTTACTTTTGTGAGAAATGTATATTTAATGTGAGTTGATAATTCATCAGACTAAAGGGGTGTTACTGGAATCAACATTTCAACATCAGTTGTTAGTTTCCGAAGTCGACTATTAACATTCGTAAGGTAATCCTCCCGGATTGATATCTCAACATGAAATACATGATCTTTTGTGGGGTTATTAGTTTGTAAATCATCTTTATAGATACAACTATGTAAGTAGCTTATAAACTATTAATGTGTATTAATAAAAGACATTCCAATACGGGTCGTATTCCAAATGATAAATGAAACCGTAACACAATGAGGTAATTAAAACATGACGAGGCATTATCATGACGTGAAAGGATGTTTACTACGTGGACAAGCCCCTGTGTGCTAAACAAAATGTGTGATCAAGGATCCTGAATCGGGACTAAAGTAGATTACTGTGAGTGCGTGCCTTCACTGTGACTTTTAGTGCATATCTTCACATTGACTGTTAGTGCGTATCTTCACAGTGACTGTTAGTGCGTGTCTTCACTGTGACTGTGAGTGCGTGCCTTCACTGTGACTGTGAGTGCGTATCTTCACTGTGACTGTTAGTGTGTATGTTCACTGTGACTTTTAGTGCGTATCTTCACAGTGACTGTTAGTGCGTATCTTCACAGTGACTGTTAGTGCGTGTCTTCACTGTGACTGTTAATGTGTATCTTCACTGTGACTGTTAGTGCGTATCTTCACAGTGACTGTTAGTGTGTGTCTTCACTGTGACTGTTAATGTGTATCTTCACTGTGACTGTTAGTGCGTGTCTTCACTGTGACTGTTAGTGCGTATCTTCATTGTGACTGTGAGTGCGTGCCTTCACTGTGACTGTGAGTGCGTATCTTCACTGTGACTGTTAGTGTGTATGTTCACTG
>JAQQZZ010040480.1:0-23877 GCA_030265115.1 Mopalia vespertina | reverse complement strand
TCATTATCATTTAATTACGTTACGTGACGCTTACGGAAATAGATGACGTCAGTGTACGTTCTTTTCTTTGTGACGCGAAGTAAAATACGTCTACGCAACACAAACATGACGTCAGTGTGACATGTCAGTGACGTCTGAAAGATCGGTGTCCAATATCGTGTGATATTGGACAGTTGTAGTTTGTATATAATATCGCAGGGGTGGACAGTTAGGTGTATAATAAATTCGGATATTGTCAGAGTATTTGAAGTTTTATTTTTAATGTTTTACATCGGCCAATATCTGGATTGACGAAGATAAATTTATCGCCAATGGAATTGGATGTGGCGAAAATAGTTTTTTTTACAGAAAGTATATATGTTTTTAGGATTTCTGTTATTTCTAGCTATACGTTTAGTAGGCGCCAGAGGTGTGTAATTTTGTACAGACTTAGAGGCGCCCATCGCTCCGATCAAACAATTATTCAATCTTGTTTACTACACGATCGCCTGGCATGTAGGTGTTTGATAGTAACAAAATACGTCATTGACAAAATAACTGTTTGTTTGTTTTTGCATTCATAAAATGTGTGACACATACATTCGAGAAAAATAAACAATAGGCGAAGAAATAAAACTTTAAAAAATATGGATTTGTCACTATGTATATGCGTTAGAACTCAGACAGGTATTGCAACCGACTATCCAATTCATAACACTCGTTTCCGAACACTAATACTTCCGTAAATTATTATGCCTGCGTGCCTTTAACATAATGATATCTTAACAAAAGTTAGATTTCATTGATTACTTGAGACAGACAGCACTCGTTCTGACTTGTGTTAGTTGACCAAATCGTGTGGAATTTCTTGTTTTTCTACCCATTTGCTCAAACATGAATATTATTGTTTCAGTTTGTTTCTCTTAGTTATTTACTTGGTCTTGATGGCAAACTCCTGTTATTTTCTGGCTTTGTTGGAAAGTATTTCCAGATTGATGACCCGTTAAGCGTTTTTGTTTCTGTTGTTCACCTGTTTTCAAATGTCGTTAGATGTTTATGTGCCATGGCGTACACATCCATATCTGAAAGTTATTTTCTGAAAGAAAAAAAAAACATCGATCAAACAGAAATGATCTTAGGAGGCAGGAGAAAATCATACAAAATTTAATATATATTGTCTCATTGTGAATCCCTTTTTTGTGTTGTTGTTTAGCGATGAAACTGTAATGCTATAAACCCGACTCTGAAGTTTCGCTTGTTAGTTCCTCGACATTCTGACACACTGCATGAACGTTTAGCAATAATGTTGTTGCGATAATGGGTTCGAATCCGTCTGTCGACCTCAGGTATACGAGTGAGTCACACGATACGGCCCCGGTAATCACGGGTTGGCTTTTACGAGGTTTCATAGCGGCGTGTCACCACCATATTTAAGCAAGAAACAGTGTGAAATTGAAACCTTAAATACCCCTGAGTACGACGTTAAACCTCAATAAATCAATCAAACAAACAAACAATCGTTGTGATTAGCACGAAAACATATTCTTTTTCGCCAATCACAATATTATTGTTGAGCTTTCTAAACCAAACAGTAAAGGATGTCATATTACTTCGACATACAGTTCACGGGCTGAGTTCGTCTGTCGACCATCAGGTATTCGAGCGAGTCATACAATGTGACTCCGGCAATTGTGGGAATGGTTTTTACATTGTTTCCTGAGAGTTTTTCGTCGTTTTTAAGCAAAGAACGGTGTGAAATGGCCAATTCGTCGTAATATACATGTAAGGGAAATACTCGACGACGACGTTAAATTTCAATCAAACAAACAAATAAACATATAAAGAGAAATATAATAAATGAAATAAATACCAAAACAGCAAAATCATGCCACTGATAATTTTATTGGGGTCATAACATAATTCTGATAATTGAAAACATTGCTCTAGACATATCCCTATTATATAAAAGCCATATTTGCGAACTGGCGTTGACTTAGACAACAATCTCAATTTACCCATCAGCGAGAAGAATGATATTACATTTCACCGAAAAAAAAAGTAAAAAAAAAAAATACCCTTCAATCTCATTTCTTATACAATTAAATGTTTTATCGAACAGCTACAATTTCCAAAACGCAAATTACTTTGATGAACTAATCTACCTGAAAAGAGTATTTATAAAAATAGTAAAAAAAAAAAAATGCTTCGGCAAACCAGGCCAAAGGAATATATTTAACAAAAAAGAGACAATTTCAATGGAGTTATTTCGTTTACGAGTTCTAATAAAGGCATATCTAAGTTATATATTACTAGGCGTTATACGAAGTGACCGGAAGACAAACGGTCGGATTTACACCGAGACAAATGGTCCAATTTAACGTCTAAAGACCATATTCATTCACCAGATCTTGGACTTTCACTCTATTTTGCCGTCAGCATTTCACAACGATGTAAATTTGACACAATGAAACATGGCACATTGTCCTGTCCTTCGCCCATTAAAATGTCGTAAAGGGTAGTAGACTGGAGGCAGGTCTGAGGGGAACCTTCTACACTCCAAAGGTACAATTAATCAGTAACCACTTGTCCCCCAACAAAACCTCATAGACAAAGTGGGACGCGATGACAACTGGATTTATATGTTGTAAATTGATTAATATTGTGAGTTTTGGTTTCGAATAGCAGTTAGTATAATTCAGAGAATATGCCAAGAGCCTTTCTTGTTTTAGCTACAAAGGCAGGCTTTACCATAAACTGAGAATGGCAAGAATTGTATTTAAGATTAAAATATAAAAACAGTATAACAATTTGAGTCCATACCCATAAAGTTTTAGAGACAGTTGATCAGATTAATGAAAATAGCAATTCGTATGGAATGCTTGTCGTTCAAACACAAAAATTAGGGAAAGTATTGTAAAAATGTGGAGTGAGATAGATATTTTTAATTAAAGTAACCACAAAGAGACTTAAGTTAGGATTAACAAACATGCGTGCACATCTGTTTAAGGAGGAAGCATTTTACTTTTTTAACAAATTTTCAGAATCTTTTTCCATCCAAATAATCCAGAAAAATAGACTCAACACTTTTTTCAAGTTTAGCGTAGCTTGAGAAATTATCAACCACATATAATCCACTTTCAGTCAGCAAATTATCACATAGTTTATAACGAATATCTGACTATTTATTTTATTATCCCCTTAGCCCATAAACAATACGCCAAATATCCTCTGTGACTGACGTCACTAGTCAATGTGATCTAGGAATCAGGTATGGATGATCCACTCATCACAGGAAGCGACAGCGCGGAGGATGCTCTGGACGGCCCTGTAGAGGACGTCCTAGAATGTCCTGCTTCTACGTCGGTCTCAGGGCGACTGTCTCCTGCTACCGTTGATCCTTCTCGACTAATGTTGAATGCTGTAAACAGAGAAGGTCGAGACGTCTGCGATCCTGAATGTAAGGACGTCTGTCTGTCACGCTCCTCCAACTGCATTCTTCTGAACCGACGAATGAAAGCCTGTTGTAAAGTGTGACCAGTGGAGAATCCCCTGTCGTTGAAGACCGACCGCTTCTTCCTATCCTTCGGTTTACCAGAAACCTGCGAGAATTCGTCGTCGCTATGATACGACGGTGGGAAGTCGCTAAGTAGCGAGTCTGATGGTGCTGATGTCAGGGAACTTTCATACTCCGAATCATAATCTGGGAATGGTTCATCCATGTCAGCATCTGTTGGATAATCTGGATCCGGCTCGGGCTCAAATTCGATGTCAATCAGTCGTTGGAGACGCCGCGTCTTTTCAATAGCTGCACGAGCAACATCTTGAATGCCCCGCTTCTTGGCAATCAGTGGAACCTCTGTGATGGACAACAAATGAAGTAAAGTACCCCATCTGTGAATCAACATAGCCAAAAATTGTGTTACCAGCAGGACGCCGAAAAGAATCAGGAAAACAAAACCCAAAGGCTCTAGATGATTGTCCTTATCCTCATCCACGTGGGGTAAGCTGATGAAAAGACCTTGTACTCTGTCGTAGACAATAGCTAATTCAAGCGAAAGAACCATCCAAATAGCATTAACCATGAAGAATCCAAATACCACGTTGTTTCGGAGGCTCTTTAAATCTTCCACAACCTTTTCTTGATGTATTTTATCTTCCTTGATGGGATGTAGATACCGACTGATAAGCTGTTTCCAGAAGTTTTCTTCAAGTGTTTTAAGTGGTCTGATAGGACCATTTCCGACACGTGGATATCTAAGCCAACCTGGTCTCCGTGGATCTTCTCTTGGATAACGGCTCCTAACTTCATGTCTTGGAAGTGAAGGTGTTACAGATTTCACTGTCGGCGTTGAAGGTGGTTCCGTTAAGACAGACTCCAATTCATCACTTTCGTCACTAGCAGCTGACGATTTCCTCTTAATATCAGTGGCAGGGAGGCCTCGCTGAGCTCTCATTTCCAAAACCAATTCCTCAAGTAAAGAATCCGTGCTGTTCTTCTTTGCATTTGAACCGGTCATGTATCCATGGAGCTGCTTGAGGAGATCTTTCATCTCTCTAATCGCCGAATCCAAGCCTATTTTACGCAAAAAGGTATTATTCTTCTTTTTCTCCTCTTTGAGCCGCTCTTCTTCTTCGATTTGCTCTGGTGTTTTCTTCTTGGGCATTTCTCTTGTTCCCCATGTCACGTTATTCAGATTGCAGAGATAATACACGGTCAAGATAAGATATCCAGCAGGGATACATATCAGATAGAGGATACCGTATCCTATACTCAGTGTTTCCTGTGGATGCATCAAAGCAGATATCAAGAAAGTGCTCGCCAACAAAATCAAGAAAATACTGTTGGGGCTAGTTGGGCCACCAACAACAGCATTCGATAGAGAACCAACAATGGCGACTGTCATGACTATGGCATACATAGCGCTCATGATAGCGCCACTGTACAACTGCACGTTGGTCCTGGTGTAAAGACAAATGAAGATGTATGTGATAGGAGGTATTAGTCCGAGCAAATAGGCCCATCCAATACCGATATCCAATACCACATTCAGCGAACCGATTATCATAAGTAGAATTGTAGCAGGGCCTAGAATAGTTGATACCATGAAGAGGAACTGGTACAGCATATACAGTCGGCTAATGTTGTCATTGAGACGCACGGTGTTCTTCCAGTCGGATATCAGATCAATGACGTTGGCCAGTGTGGATGGACCCCATCTACGACGCTGGTTGAAGAATTCAAAGAAGGATTCCGGGGCATGGGTCAGAGCGTCAGAGGCAGCACAGTACTCCACACGATATCCCTGTTGTAGAAGAAGGGTACACAACCAACGATCCTCACCTGTGAAATTAAGAACGTGTTTACATCAACGACATGAATCGAAAACATCATTTAATGTTCATTTGCAATGTTAGACACTACCTCGCTAGCTAATTGATTGACCGACTGATTGACAACTTGTTTGATTCGTGTTCAGGGCCCTACTCAATTATGTTTCACTTATATGGCGGTGGCATACTTTATCCGGGACGAGTCACATTAAAAAACAACCATAAAATATTAACTATTTTGCTCTGTCACACAATAAATTATCCGTCCGTGCTAAGAAAAGACGTTTAAACGAAATATCCATAGAGGAAAGGTGACAGGGGTCAAATTATAATGAATAAATGCAAATCTAAAAAAAACCTTACGTTCAATATGAAATAGCTTACCCTGATCGTATTGGATGTATTGCGCAGCCTCAGTGGCACGCGTGGCGTATGACCGTACAACATTGTCATCCATCAAAGCAGAGCCTCTGAACAGAGAGAAGCACCCAGGGGCACAGAGCACGCATCCAAACACATGTTCAGCAGCCTTTTGCAGCCAATGACCGATGGCATATTCGAAGTCTTGATACCAGATAAGAGGTCCTACAATATAAAGTTCGATGATATTATTATTCTGGAATTGCATAATCCACCAAAAGCTCACAAAAATAAATATTACATTCTGTTTAAAATTTCATTTGTGTCGAGGGCATGTAGACTTAGGAACGGTTATATGTACACAATGTGGATATAAAAATTGTATTCAAATCTAAGATAGAGACATGGTCCTCTTCTTTAAAAATGTGCAACTATATTTAATCGTACAATATTAAGATTATTTCATGACCACTAGTCTAGCCTAAGTTTAACATTATTAAAAAGCATGTAAATTTGTGAAATTAATTTTTAAAAAGTCCAAACTAACCTGATCCAATTGGATGAATACGTCCACAGGCAGCACCGACCTTCTTATTCTTTCTGACACGATCCATTAGCAGTCTCACGGCGTCTGGTTTGAAGTCCACGTCACCATCCAAAGTAAGGACAAACGTATTCTCAGCCTGTTCAACAGATAACCAAGTTTTGGTATTTTTGGACAGGCTTGTATATCGAATCTATTAAAATTTTAGATGATGTATATATTGATAGCCAAATAAAAGATAGATTAGTTGCATTACGGTTTATATTTTTATTATTTCTTGGCAGTTGTTTCGATTATCATAAAACAAATATTGCGCAAACCTGAATTTCAGTTTCGTCATCCATTTCGTGAAATATCGCACTGCGACTGTAATGGGCAGCTCGTCGACGTCTACGGATTTGTGTGTTTGATAGCTTGATGGGCGAGCCCTCGAATTCTGCCATTTTCTTAATTCCTTCGGCCTTTTGTTTTTTATAGTCCTTAATCGCAAAGATTCTGTATCCTAACAGGTAGTACATGTACATGACCTAAAATAAAAATTTGTTTTAGGTAATTTGTTATTGGGAAACGTAAAATATCTCATGAAATCCACTACTTTCGGAATTCAACATGTGTTATCAACAAAATATAGTCGGTTTGGAAAAAATAATTTTGGAAAAATAATTATATATAGGTATATACATCTATCAGTTGAAGTTTTGTTATTTAGTTTTATGTTTTTTGGAATGAGTTGAGAGAACAAATGACTGGGAGGTAGATTAACTGAATATCACTATACAATTCTATAAGGCATGGACTTGAATGGTTACACCATAAGGCGCCTTACCTGGGACCAACGCTTCTTGTGTCGGATCTTGGTCTTATCCTTCAAGTGGACAACAAGTTTAGTTCTTCCAGGAAGACGCCAGATTAGTCGTCCCCCATACGGGGTCACCGTCTTGATGGGAGCTTCCATGAACATTGGCCTCTCGTGGACAGAACTGAAATATCAACATAATGAAATAAAATGGCTGGCACAAACATTCATAGATTGTACAAATTTAATTATTTCTGTCAAGATTTTTTATTTATTAAAAAAATATCGCTCAAATGGCATAACATTCGCTTAAATTACAATAAAATATTAACCCGATTAAAAAAACAATGGTCCTTTTGGGCTATCACTTGTGTTTTTGGCACACCCTTTTCAAGTACATTCATCTGTATGACAACGGTGTGTTTAAACAGTAAATTTTAAAGCTGCACTAAAAAAAATAAACTGTTAAGTGGTTTGAAAAATTAATCTTCCACCTGTGCTAAGTAAACGTAGCAGGACTTCGCTCAGAACGTAGTGCCCTTAGACAGACATTGTGTCCAGAGAACCACAAGATGTTGGCTTAAAACGAATGATGTTAAGCCGTTTAGTTGAGTGCACTCTAAATAATTCAATAAGTCGTTAACCTAAATGATACTGTGTTCTTTGGCTGATTTGATGCAAACGAAATCGAGAGTAGATCCTTAATATCACGACTTTACATCAATTTGTTCAAACCACAAGAGTGTTCTCGTAAAATAACAAAATACTGTTAACATGTACTCTATAAACGACACTCAAAGTCTTCATTTACACTATTGCATAAAGAACAGGTGTTCTAATGAGTAGGAAATAGTCAATTACCTGCAAGCATCATTCATACTTTCAATCAAGTTGGTCACAAACTGATTGGGCACCATGGTATCGTTATCATTCAGCTCCATAGCATCGTCGAAGAAGATGTGGGCTGAAAAAGCGAGCAAGTAAACATTAATTATTTTGCGAATTGTGAAATAAATAAACAGCCAATAACTTTTTAACGTTAAATTACTAATCAGTGGCTATCTCTATGTACACATTTTTTTCCAGGATGGCCAGAGCGGGGTAACTGCAAACAGGGTCAAGATGTCAATGAACATTTGGGATGTTTCAAACTGCAGATATTTATGTCGCATTTGAGGCCCCGTTCCGGTCATGCTACTGGCTGTCCGAATAAACAACTGTGTCTCGAACCAATCACAGTCTGTATGAAGATTTAAACTACAGTGGATTTCGGATGTTTGAAAGTACACCTTGTTCTGTCAATCCCCGGGAAACGGTCATTCTTTTATCAGTGGGTATAAAGAAGGCTTTGTATATGGCCGATGAGTAGTGAGAGTATTGTAAGCTGTTCTTTTTAAACTTGCCCAGTGTTCAAGTGGTAGTGTTAGGTTTACTCACTGACTGATTCGACTCTTAATATATTGTTTGCTGATACTCGTGTTACCATATGAGCATTAACTAATAAATAAATGTAAAATGGACTTGCATATATTGGACATGGTCTGAACAAATGTGTTTATCAAATAGACTAAGACACGGAAGTATTTCACAAACCTTCAAACTCGTAGTAGTCTGGATCCTTGATTTTGTAGTATTTCTGGGCGAGGTATCTAGCACTATGATCCTGGTCCATTCTATGAATGTAAATAAAGATTTGAATACAGATAATGATTTTGATATTCGCTAAAAAAAATGCATGTTGCGCCTGCGATATACCAAATGGCCGAGTGGTAAAATTGAGCTTGCAGGAGTTATCGGCCTTGTTGTGGATTTATTTCAGCAGTTAATGAAAAAAAAATCGGTTGGGTATTGACAAAGTTTATGAATCGTATATAGGCGAATTGAGTGGAGATATAGAAAAGGGATAAGTCGACGTTAAATATGAATGAAAAGCTTTGTCTGCAGGTTCCTTATACTATTAACAAATCGTTTCTCAAAGTATTGTTGAATTTAATCATAGATTACCTGACTTCAAGACATTTTTAAAGGCTAATCAAGGTCCGTTGTGAGTATAAACATAGAAAACTAACGCAGCAAAAGATCGGGAAAACAAATATCAGATTTCTCTCGGTCATTTCAAATCAATCATACCTGAACAACGATTTAATTAGCTGGGTCATTTCGTTTTTGGTTTCGTGCCACATTGTAGCGCAAGCGTAAATCCTAGGCACCACATCGTTAGCGTTGTAATCTTCATCTGGTTCTTCCTCTTCGTCCTGGTTATGTTTCAAAGCTAGATCATTGTCGTCTCGTCGACGTCTCATTAGGAGGCTTTGTTCAATGAACGCACAGCATCGCATCGGAAGTACAAACAGCCTAGAAAATAAGTTAAAACAGTTATTGCTTGTCATTCAATAATTTTACAATAATATATTGTTAGTTAAATCGTTTGAAGGCCAGATCATTGTCTTCGCCATTCGACGTCTCATAAGGTGGCTTTGTTCAATAAAAGTATACCACCACATCAGAAGTTCAATCAGCTTAAAATTAAAAGATTTTGCTTGGCATTCAATATTTTTACAATTTGAAACTTGTTGGTCAATTTTCCATGCCATATACAGCAGTATTTCTGCTACTGTACAGTTGAAATTAATAATATTTTAGATATTACTATTTTGGCACATCGGAAATTTGTTAACATTAAGATTTGAATATTTACTTGGCCCTTTCAGCATTGACTGCTCATCAATTTGAGCTTTCTTGAATCTCTCAATGGAAACAGCAACAGGGCTTGAGATTCGAAAAATAATAGGTTTGGTAAATTTAATAGGACTTTCCTACCTTTCAGTCTTTGTCATTCTTCCAGAGGCCGGGAACCAAATGTGACTGGCAACGATCATCTGTGATAACCACAGCAGACCTAAAGCAATATAATGGAATGGCAGCATCTCTCCCATCTTAGGTACTTCGGGACAAAACCAAATGATGGAGTTGAGGTGGTTTGGTATCCAATGGGTCATACACTGTGTGACAATAACAGCCAAGGTTGCAGGAGTCGCCAGCAGCAGAGGAAGGGCGAACCCTAGATTCTGCATGCATAATTTACACGCCATCATGCCGAAGTACGAGCAGAGCAGTGTGGACAACATTAGAGCCCACATAGGACCATATGCCAGGAAATGTAATTGGATTTTTTCTTCTTCAAGGTAGTGCCCATTCTCAGCATCTCGTCTTACCCGTAAGTTGATCTCTTTGCCTGCAGATGTTGTGACATTGCCCGAGTTGTCACCAGAAACCATTACTAGGTAAAAGTCTTGGAGGAAAACGTAAGCAAATATCAGGGTCCAGACGATTTTCCATAGACTGACAAACATGTAGACCTTCTCACGACAGGCATGCAGGTTCTTCTTCCATTTATTCATTGAGATTCTCAGTCCACACAGGTACAGATCAGAATCGGCGAAGTTTTCCCAGTAAGCTATTGATACACATATCAATCCGACTGGAACCTCCCACATGATCGAATTCAATGAGAGCTGAGCTGGTTCAGAGTCTCGCTGGTAATAATTTGTGCCATTTATAGCACTTGCAGATTTGACTATGGCGTTTTTCTTCTCCGAATCTGTCAGGGTGAACCCTAACAACATCATCAGCGGTACGGCCCCCAGTTGGACTAAGAATGCAAACGCGTTCAGGATTATTAAGAAAAATCTCTTGAACCCCCCTGCACTGGAAAACTCTCTCATCTTGATCAATGTCTTCATAAAGGCTGGGAAGATTGCCATGCTGGTCAATACCATTAAACCGCGAACCATGTCTACACTAGGCAGAACACGGAACACTATCAGGCATAGTCCAAAGGAATGCAGCAGTTCCACGATGAAGACCTAGACACGAGACAAATTATGAAAAAAATTATTAGCCGTCTCTTGCAAAACACCACTTAAAATGCAAAAGAAATTACTTAACTAACGAAAATAACCGCTACAGGAAATATAGATTAAGCATTAATGTAAACACAATCAATAATCTTATCCTAGTTTCATATAAGAATTTTAAGGTAGTAAACTGTCTTACTGTTAAGAAGAACAAAATATCAGTTGAATACAATACCGGTACATTATCAAAGACATATACCAGGGGTTATCTACAAAACACCTGAAACATCAATCTAACTATATGTTTTGGGATAGAAGAAGCCCGTTGTGGTTTTATATCCGCCTCTTGCATATTTTATGTTGCAAATTTATTCTAAGATTTTTGTTGAAATAAATAAATGAATGAATGAAATAAACAAACGTGGATTTGGCTTCCACTGACTGGCTTAGCACAGTGCAAGATTAGTGTTACTCGGAAGAATGAACCTAATATTTCACCGTTTTATTTTGTCGCCACTTGTAGCCTGATCTATGTTAATGTAGTGGTTACATGGAAGCTGTTTATAATGAACAAAGCGTGAACGTAAGACACATATTTTTTGCTACGCAAATAATTCAGTATATAATAACTTACAGCACAGTACAGTTTAAACGTTGGCCAAACCGAGTTTCCAAACAAAGCCTTCAGTGAGTAGAGAACGAACCAGCACGCATATGGGAAGATGATACATATAATCACCATTGTCCGTACGATGTTCGTTGGTGTTCCAGGCTATCAAATAAATAGTGTTATATGCATGATTAAAATTGTACACATTCAAGACACTGTCCAATATTCATTGCGTTTGACATATATGGTATTTTCTAAAGGGCTTTGAATCCCCATAGAAATGTAGTATAATTAACCGCATGCAAAATTAAAAACGGTGTTAATGTATACTATCATCTGAAGAGATATGGATTCTCTACACTTTTTAACACGTAGACAGAACAGGGCTTAACACTGACTGTCCAATTTTATAGCCAATATCGTTTGCTCAATTTTGTTTGGGTCATCGACCTAATCAAACGGTGGTCTGGTTATAAAACTTTGTTTGAGGATGAGTTAATAAACATGGAAATTAAAAACTTAAAAATCCTGCTTACCAAAGCTAGCCCTGTCGTCATCAACAGGAGTGTTGTTTTACTCATTACAGCAGAACCAAGAACAATGGCAAATAGAAAGAAATACCAGATGATCTTGAAGAGTTTCAACAGGGGTTCGAATCGTTCACTGGAGCTAACCCTTTCTCTGGGAATCATTCGGAATCTATCCCAGATTCGCCTGTAATCAACGGAATGAATATATTGAGTTACCGTAACTAAAATAAAATATAGATTAAAAAAGTCCCTATTCATTGTTTTGCCGATAATACTTTCATCTCCAAACTATAGGTGGCTAGTCGTTTAAAATTGTAGTAACTTAAAACAAGTTATTGGTATACGAGATCACGGCCCAAATACGTTTCCTCTAAGGCGTTACAGACTTTTGTGACCTGGCTTTGTCTTGACCAACCCAGCCAAGGACTTTAAACAGTTTTAGATCAGCACAGTATTCTGAGGCCTCTATAGTTGTTTTGTTGTTTAACGCGATACGAAAGGTAATACATTTTTTTTCTGATATCACCAATCCATAAAAATTAAATTGAAAAAAAAAGTAAGAAAAATAACCCAGTTGTTTCGATCTCTGCTGTGGGAGATAAGCACAGACTCTTTTTTTTCCAGTTATAAGCAACTAATAAGCTGACACGAACGTCAGCTGTATATGCATTTGCCAGGTCCAACCTTAAGTTCAACTAGGAAATCAAACTTACGCAGATAGCTTTCCAGCGATGCCGGTTGCTTTGTTTGGTGGTGGGGGTGTTGGTGCGGACATGTTCTTCTCGGAATTCTTACATGAACTATCACGGTAGTGCATTTTAAATCCCTTGGCCTTGATTAAAAGAAAAATATTTTGACATTATATTCATGATATCCATATATGTTCTGTACATAAAATGTAGAAACAAACCGTCCAATGCCACCTTAAACGACAAGACCAGCCAAAAACCATGTTTTCTACATAAGTAAACATTTTTCTGTCAAATGCAATACAAAACTTCTGAAGTTCCTAACCCTATCATAACTCTAGTTATTATTCATTAAAGAGGAACACTGGAAACACTTGAATCATCAAATCCTGTGTACACCAGACTTCACTGATCTATCATTGGATAGTTCAAAACTGGCTGACCAAGCAGAGTGCAGGAAAACTTAGGAGCACAGGATTTGATGACTCAACTGGTGCTGGTGTTGCTTTTTAATGGATGATAACCAGGGTTACGATCAGGTTATGAAATGGAAATTAATGTATTGTATTACACACAAAAAGTTTTACTTATTTATAGTATATGGTTTTAGGGTGGTCTCCTTTAAGAGCACTCATGTAAGAAACAATTACAACTGTTTTAGTGGAGTCGGCTCATTTAATAGTGTATGCTTTTAATTTTTTTTTTAAATTATCTTCCCGGCACGGAGATTTAAACTCGGATAGATATTTGCTTGATGGTCTTAATGAAACTAAACACTTACAAGATTATCTTTGGATCCATATTTTGACTCTGAAGCTATAGATCCATAGTCCGTGCTTTTGTTGAGTGACGACGAGAGTGAAATGCCATCAGAACTGCTACTGGCGCTGGATGTGCGGAATGTTGTGGACGATCGTGTTGATGTGGCATCCGTGCTATCATCGATAGTGTCAGCAATGGTTGACTGAGAGCTATAAATCTGGGAATTTTCAGCAGACTGGGCCATCATGAGGCGTTCAAGCTCTGCACGACGCTGTCTCTTCTGAATGACAGACTCTTGTAGAAGTTTGTTGTTCCTGTTCCTCATGTAAATCTATACATTAAATAAAAGGACAATTGAAATCAGAATTTCGGCATTATCTTGAAAATGAATAAGAGATTCCGGAATGCTTGAAAAGCAAAATGGTTTGGATACATTGGGAGAACAATGACCACATTGAACATGCTACCCGGTCTTAATATGATCTAAATAATAAAAAAATACAAGTTCCTGGTCGTTTTTGTTTGGAATAAACTGTCTGGCTAAACCGATTCACACTAATTTAAACTAAATATTGGATACATGTCTTGTGTATTAAGATATTCCTGCAGCAATTCAGACTTAACATTTGCTGGTTTTGCTTGGCACAGTATTAAATTTCTTCAGCTGGAAATATGTTTTGAATATGTAAAGTCTTTTTTAATTCAAGCGTACCTTTGATTCTCCGATCACGTATCCTTCCTCACCCAGGTCAGATAGGATATTATGGCAGTTTTCAGGTGTGGGTTCCATAGTAGCTCCTGGAGCAAACTGAAGTTCTCCGAATCTGTCAAAGAAGAAATAACCATTTTATACACTGAAGACCATTTGAAATTGTATTAGAACCATTTGTTACATCGTGTACTGTACTACCGAGGACTCGGCACATTTAATGGCATTTTCTCAACATAATTTGTCCGAAATAATTTTGACAGAATACATAAAAATCCATATAGCGACTATTTTCAAAAAGTGAACTGATGGTCAAATAAGAATGATGTAATATTTTTTAAAGTTATAAAGTGTATCAAGTAAAACATAGTGTACCTATCGAGGAATTCCTTGAAGGTCAAACGTACTGCATAACCCTCTTTTCTAATTTTGGTCACTTCCATGATTCCGGTACATTTCAACTGTCTTGAAACCATTCGTCTGTTGAAATCTTCTGTTCTGGCTGTTTCGTTTGCTCGGATACATCTGGAAGAAAAAAAATTAAAATGTATGTATGTGTTGCAGCTAAATTAAAAACCGATGCGTGTCGATGTTAAGAAAGAAAACCTGAACTCTGTGTTCACCTTGATGCACTCACTGGTAAACTCGTACATTTGTGTGTTGAGCATTTTGGCCCATACTTAAGGTTATTTCACTCACATGACGGCAGGTCTGCCGAGCAATAGAAAACACACCCAAATAATAGTCACAAGACAAAGACAAACACAAACTACAAGACAAAGTGGGCAAACGACAGTGCATGTATGGTCAAATCCTCTTCGTGTTGCTCCTTGACACAGAGAGTAGCAATGCACCTGTGGCCCCCACCAGCACTCACTTGGTGGTTTTGAACAACTAATCCTTAAAGAGTTTAATTGAATCGAACCTACCTTATGAACCATGGCTTTGTTTTGGACATTCTCGCTAGAAGATCTGCCAGAGACCTCTGTATAAAAGAAAAGACAGATTGGCATTTTAGCGGTTTTGTAATTTACCCAAAGATTAACCATTTAAATACCATCAATATGCTTCGTAAAATGTATATTCAGTTCTTTTTGAATAATTCGTTTGTGGCTTTGCCAAAAAAGGAAAAAAATGTCTCACCCTAAAGTAAACGCCCATTGTGCAGGTGGAACGAGTCCCGGTGGAAGTTTGTGAAGCGGTCCCGCCGCTCTTGCTACAAAATAGATTATCATATGTTTAGAATGAAAACAAAAACCCCAGCAATAGTAGATTTTAAGTTACACAACGACACACATTAACTTGTTTCCTATGTATTTGTTGGAAGATAACCATTTGATAGAAACATTCAAAATTCACCAAACGCTAAAAATAAAGCATGACTTACTTGTGCCCTCTGATGCGCCTCGCCAGGGCCTTGGATAGACTGACTTTACCATTATCTCTGGCAATCTCAGCTCTCTTACTTCTTGGAGAGTCCCTCACTCTGACGAAACTGGACGTTCTGCAATGTAAAGCGAAATAAGATAGTATAATTTCAATGGATTTATGGGCACCGCTAAGGCCATATTCAATGTTATGCTATTCAACAGGGGCAGGTTACTCCAAGCGCTTTTAAATTTAGTAGACGACGTCCCGTCATGTTACATGTCTATCATTAATCCCCTTTTAGTGATTTAATCTGTCGTCAGGACCATTTTTATTTTGTTGATAGAACATATTTTTAGAATTTCACGTTCTCGTAAGACTAAAATATCTTCCTGGACAATTGCAACAGTTTATTTGGTAAGTCCAAGAGCTTTTTTAATGGACGGTATATTACCTCGAGATGGAACCAGTCTCGGATATGGTTGACAAGAACAATGCTTTGACGAACTCGTTCTTGCTGTTCTGCATACATTCTATCAGATTGAAACTCAGACTATCTCTGTTCTTCTCGAGGAAACCGCTAGCCGTGTAGGTAACCTGTTTGGAAAGAAGATGGACATTATTACATCGGCTTATTTATGCTTATTTGTTTTAATGATTTGGCATACAACAGAAAAATGGCAAAGTGTCACTTGATGAATTGCCATTTTTGCCAAAGCTTCACATACCCTTCACTATTATAACTGCCAAACACAGTCTTTCCTTTATGTTTTAAATTCTGAAATGTATTCTGAAAAAAATACTCGATTTGTTTAGCTGTACTTGTCTAAGCTCATGTTTGTTGACGTTTTTTCTCGCAAAACACTGCAAGACGAACACATGGAAGGCCACAGTCATTTATTGTGACGGCCAGCGTCCTAGCATTACTGCAGTTAAAGGGGAACTACTCTTCATATCTTGGCATACCGTTTAGATTCCTTTGTGCAGTTGCATATCATGTTCTATCTTCATCCTATTACACATGAATACAGATCTTGTCTCGAATTGTAATTGTCATATTTAGTAAAACAAAAACCAAAATGCAAAACGCGCACACCGACACAATATTTGGATGACTGTATTGATGTTTGCAAATCGCTGACGGAAACATTATAAATTTTGCGAAAACAGTGATGGCATACCATTTATTTTACTGCTTAATCAATAGGATTATTATAATAAATTATACGCATACCTCTCCAGCATAATGTTTGATGGTGAAGGCGTTAGCAGCGAAAGTAGACTTCACATAGTTGTCAGAATCTTCACACTGTGAATTGAGTTTTTGGACCAGAGTATCATCAGTGGCTTTGGGGAAGTTACTTTCTTCGTCTAGAAGATAAAAGATACCTGTTGGTTTCTGAAATAAAGACAATAATCGATGGTAAAACGGATCATCGTGTTGAAATCTGTTGAGGGGAAAGTTTGAAAAACAGGTTAAATTTTATTTTAAGTTATTGACCTATAGGTCATTTAATACAGTCCAAAAATATTGCTGGCATCCTCAAATCACTTAAATGTATGCAAGCGCATCACTGATATAACATTTCCCAGGTAGGTCAAGGTTGATTCGGACGATGTGATTCTTGATAAAGATTTCACTTCCTTTCTCTAACATACAGCTTTTTGATTGGCCCGAATGTCTTAACACTTTCTCGACCAACAAAAACGTCGCAAATACCCTAAGATAGTGACTATAAAGTCCAAAGCCTGAAAGTACCTTTATTAATAACGTACCTTTAGGAACAAGTCCAGCAAGGGCTGATTGTTCGGGAAGTGGACATCTTTAAGGTCAATACCTTCACTCTCGTACTCTCTGATGTCCCTTTCCACGATATAGTCGTTGAAGAATTGTTGGAGATTCTCATTAGCCACGTTAATACAGATTTGCTCAAAACCATTGGCACGGAGGTGTTCGAACCCGGACATATCAAGAATGCTAATGCTGGCTTCTTGTGTTCTAAAACATCATGTGATGGCGTTTCCATTTTAAATAATCATCTCATATATAGTACACAAATAAGCTTGCTAGTCAATTTATTAAAAGATCGAAAGGAAGTGAGAAGACAATTCACATATAAATTAACATTAGTACTCATTAACAGAACGTCTGCACCACATTTTGCTACTTTTACATTTATTAGTATTGGGTGTGGGTACACATATATTTAATTTCTGATACGTGATCAAAAAAAAAATTGTGCCAAAAATTAAAAGTGGTAAATGGAATGTGAGACATACCTTGATTCTTATTGGTGAATACTATTTTTTGTATATGTTAGTTTATGTGAAATTTAACTTTGCTTACCTGACATTGTCCTTGGGGACGATTCGGTTGTTGATTTGACCAACAATCCATCCGAAAAGTCTGGCATAAAGAGCTTTGGAAAGGGCGTCTCGCCCGTCATCAGCCTGGGCTTGTTTCTTCAGGCATTCAACTCGCTCACCTGTACATGTACACAGATAAAATTCTCATTACTTTCACCTGTCATGTTTGGGTTGGATTGTTTGTCTGTTTGTTTGATTAGGGTTTTACGCTGTATCTACACATTTTAGTTTTAGTCATATGATGGCGTGCCAGTCCTATGTGTGACGAAAATCAACATTGGACGCCTCTGCTAAAACAAGGACAACGCAAGACAATACAAAACGCAGTACACAGGCAGCAAACACATATCGGCTTTGTGTTGCTCAGAAAGCATCGGGGCAACAGGATGATTCCTTCTATGCGTCCGTAGTATTTATATGCCGCATTATCATGACGTATTGATTGCAACTATTTTTTGGAGAGCATCAAATTGCGATTTATCCGACACCAAAATCTCATTCCATCAAAGCTGTTTTATAACGTAACGGAATACTAACGCATTAAGAACGAAAGAGGATATATTACAACTGTTTTCTGGCTTATATCTTAAAAAAAGATTGATAAAAAATTATATGTCGCATTAAAAGTTAAACTGTAATATAAATATGACACTCTTGGTAAAAATTCAAATTTATCAATAATTATGTTTGGTTGCTATGCGAAAAGCGTTGATCTATTGCATTTATGTTTCATTTAAAATTCTTTAGTTTTTTTTACAAGTATCATTTTTACACACCTAAAGGTCAATGATAGAGATCAGAGTGATTCGCCGACTTATTTTTGAACAACGAGGTTGCACTCCTTTTGTGTCTGTTTGTTTTTTGTTAGTTTTTCTTTCAATGAGGATACAAATAAGTCAACCACGCCTGGTATATAAAGACAAATGTGTTCAATGAAGCGGAACCTACGGATGACCTCACTTTCAACACGGCCAATTACTTATCGCATTTTTGTCCCAATTTAGAAACATTTACTGTGTCATGTTTATTAGTCGTTAGTGTCCTATAACCCCAAACATGTTTGTTGACCATAACACATTTAAAGAGGTCAGGCAATATCGTTCTTTTATTAACGCATGGTATTAAATTCTCCATGAAGGTTATGTTCTATTCGTATACTAAAACATAGTTGCCTATCTTGTAATTTAGGAGTAGGTTTTCTCAAAAGATGATACAATCTGATTGATATTGTCTAAGTGACCCAGACAATATGAAATTCCAGTTTTATATAACAGGTTGACGTTTACGAAACGCAGACGCCAGACTTGTAGCTTCTAGTCTATCAGGTTTTTCGAGGGTATTTATTTCTCGTTCAAAAGCAGGCGGGGGAGATGACGAATAAACAATACACCTTTACACCTTTCATATACAGGAGTTGCGTTGGCCCAATGCTGCTCATTTTAATAGCAATTACATGATGTATATGAGCTTGTCTGTTTTACCCTAAAGAAAATTCATGTTTTTCAAGTGCTAAGCAAAACAAGTATCAGCGCCATTGAAGTATACTACCCGTAGACAGAGAAATGCAAATTAAAAGTATCACAAACAGTTGCTGTGTATAACAACTGGATAACAAAAGTACAGCAAATAAAGCGAATCGCACTTTATTTCTATATTACTTATTGGTGTTTTGGGGTCGATACAAAGGTTACTTATCACGTCACAGTCAGGGTTAATTTTAGATAGATCCAGAGGAAACAATAATGATACCACAAGTCAATGAAATATTGCTCTCCTACAAATATATTCAAGGCTCGCCAAAACCAGTATCGGAATTACAACCCGGATTGTCGAGAGCAAATCGACATAGAGACATAACAATCCTTGTTCTCTACAATGCTACAGATTTGGAAGAAATCATGACAAACCCAGCGATACTTTCATCGAGGTACCATTTTTGTTCGGCACATTATTAAACACCTTGAAGATAACACGACACTGTAATGTGACCCAATTAAACTATAAACAGATTTATACGTTCAGCCGTTGTTGGGTTTAATTGCGTTTGGTTAGTTTTTGTTCAAGGGTATAAATATTTCTAAAAATAATCGCAAGGTATAAAATAAAAAAGTCCCGCCTTTACTTGGATAAACATTCGTGGTCGTCCTGCCGTGCGCCATTGTCGCTGTGTCAATGTGTCGCTTATAGTGCTGGCACTCCTAGCCAGAGACCACAGCTCGTTTCTCGGTGGCGGCAGGAAACATTTTTTATTTCCTTAAATAAATTTAAAAAATAAATAAAATACGTCCTCTTACCTGCGACGTAGACGATGTTAGAGATAAGTGCCGTTGTAAGGGCGTTGATGTCGATGTTCAACAGATTCGCAACTGCAAAGTAAAGAAATACGCATGCTGTGAACAAACTCGTGCCAAAACAACAACAAATTATAAGCAACTGTTTATAAATACATGTAACCTTGCATATAACGGTAATACATTAGAAAATACAACTGAATCATTTATTATAACAAAACGGCAGAAACAAGATTGTGACACACATTAACAAACTTTTGACCATTATTGTATTGTAAGTCATGTTTTGTTCCAGAGTGTTTTTGCCAAATAGTCAATGACCACAGCCGTGAATGTTTTACTCTGTTAAAAAATTAGCTCCCCCCCCCCCCAGCCCCACCCCATCCCTCTCTCAGCCTGTGGTGCTAGGTGAAAGCAGTATGCATGTGAAACACACTGCCCTCCTTGTTTAAGAAAAATTGTTTTTTACACTGCTTGTATAATTGTATAACTATTTCAGAAGAAAAATCTTGTCCCTTGGTTTTTTGGGTGTTCATTTTTGTTGTTTTAGTTAAATTTTATACTGCGTTCACAGCTATTGCAGTTTTTTAGAGAAGAACTTAGCCCAACCACAATATTGTAAAATGTGATGTTGTGTATTCACACATATCGTTTTTATGTTAGATTATAGAACAATTATCCCCCTTTCATTTTCGTTACGGTTTGATGCCCCGGACTAATTGCCAGTTCATCACTCTGTAAGATTAAACTTTCAGGGGATACGCATGCTCCACTTACTGGGAACAATGGGAGACTGTTTGTGGCAAATAGCCGGAATATCACTCCGCCATTTGGTTTATACGAAATACAAATAACAATTTGGACTCATCTATGAAATTCTTGCAATTGTTTTTCCAGAGTAATAATAGAGTTAGTATGCTTGTTTAAAATCAGTGGAATCGACGATGAAAACAAGGCTGTCAGGATAGATAATGAAAAGAACGACAATGAATAAAAAAGTGACGGCTCTCATGATGCTGCCTCAAGAAGATGTTTTCGCTTATCGTTTTCTTTTTTCCATTTAAATACACATAAATATTTTTTATACTCGGTGAGCGGAACTTGTTTTTCAACCTGTCTTTTCAGCCCCTTGAGGTAAAAGTTAATGACACTTTCATTAAAAAAAATATTCCTGAATTATGCTAGACGTCTTTTGAAACGACAAAATTGCCGTATGTATACTGTAACTATTGCACATTTAATTAACTGTTTAAACAATTTGATTCCCATAATCGTGTTATCTTTAATACAATTATTTGTGGAAATGATATCAGTTTCTTTCATTAAAATGTCAATCTGTCATAGGAGGTAAAAATGTTTAAACCGATGAGTTTGGATAAGACAACTATGACTTCACAAGTATATGTTAAACTGGAGTATCCTCTAAGCAAATAGAAAAAAATATAATAACTTTGCAAGGAATCTAACTTAAACGTTCATCATTTATGGCAGTTATTTTTGCAAATATATAAAAAAAATTCTAGTTACAATGTCTCAAGCGAGATCTCGCAATCACTTTTAATAATGAAGAAGCGCTATATCAATGCAGTACAGAATGTCACCTAACTACAATGTTTGGCAACTGGCACAAACTAAAACAAGACAGGACAACACAGGGCGTTACACAAATACATTACAAATCAGATCAGCTGCATGCTGACCTTTAGCTACAACAACACTAATCCAACAGGAAGTTCCCTCCTAATTGCAAAAGAGGTTCTGCTCCAACTACAAAAGGTGGAATTGGAATGGGAAAACCTTCTTTATGTTTGAAACACTTACCAACGCGAAGAGTAAATTCGTCGTCAATTTGCACCCCGTCGGTCTCTTCGTCAGGGAGGAATGTCAGGTTGGCCAAGTGGATTATTGAAGAAAGAAGTGTGAAAATCATCCCGATCTCCTACAACAAATAACACAAATATTGTTGATGTATGTTTTGTTGTTTTAATACAATTGAAAGCAAGGTGATTTCGAACTTGAGACCAAACACAAACTTGTGTAGAAAGGCGTTAATTTCGTTTCCTTGTCCTTGAAACAGAATTTTTCTGATTATTGTATTTCATTTGGTTTCTTAAGATTGCTTTCATAACGTGACAATTTCTGCATTTAATTTACCATGTTAAGTGCCTGTTATTGTTATCCGTAAAAAACGTAAAAGTTTCGCTAATTGAGCTTTAATTGCTTTTAAATTTTGCTTCAGGTAGAGTTTTAGAAATTGATTTATTTTTGTTCTTAAACCTTTGATTCCAGACTTCTCTCAAAGAGATAGCTTTATCATGTTTAATGTTACTCATCAATAACGGTTTAATTCACAGAGGTAGTTAAATGCTGTGTAACGAAACGTTTTCCGCCTTACTTCGTCAGCGAATCCAACATTCTTCATGATAATTTTCTGCTCAGCAAATTTCTCTCGGTAAATTTCGACATCTTCAGATGTCCAGTGAGTTGAGTGGTTTCCCTCCGAATCGACGAAAATTCTTTGGATAAAAAAGAATAAATACAATTAAAATAGTTTTTTTTAATAATCATTCATGGCGTCTTAATTTAATTTATCACTTCGGTTTCTAGTCTATATGTTTAGCATCCTTAAAAATGGTATATCATAGAAAGTTAAGAAATTGTAATTGGGGTTTAACATTGAACATTTTGGATAGGATCCGATAAAAGGTCGTGTATGATTCAAGTATAACGCATATTATGTAACTCTAAGCCTAAAGTGATTCACATTAGCTTAACTTATGCCGTTTATTTTGGGGTGAACTAGTGCTCTTTTCACTAAGCTGGTACTTAAGACAGATTATTGCCATGATTTTGCCAACGTAAAGGTGCCTTCTCACGTCACATTTTGTAGTAATGACTTAAGGGATTACCCTAATTTGCGGCGTTTTGATTGGTCGAGTAAAAAAGTAAGGAACAGTGGATTAATAAAACTCAGAAAATAAGGGGAATCCCATGAAATCGTTATTGCAAATCGTACCGCGAGATTGCGCCTTAAGCCAAAATCGTTATGGATTACGGGCATCAGAGGAAGGTTGACATTCTCACCTGTATTTTTGGGGCTCCTCGAGATAGTAATAAAGAAGTTCCTCTTCTGGCATTCCAGCAAAGAGGTAGTAAAAAATATGAAAATTCTTCTCCCCTGGCCCTCTATGGACAACTCGGGATTTCTCCAACAAGTAATCATAAATGTTAGCTACAAGAAAATAAAAGCAAATTATCCACAGATCCGGGCCACTTTTGTCGGAAGTATTGAACCACCTGTTTATTTTAAAATGATAATCAAGAAAAACAAACAACTAATACACATGACTGTGTCAATTTCCAAAACCAAACTGCATATTTGATACATTTTAAAATCCACAAATCATTACATGTCTTATATGAACTATCTGTCTTTCAATGAGTTTTAATCTCGAGTTGTTAGATATAAGGCAATCAAAGCAGGAATGTGGCAAGCACACATTTCCCTTTCTTATGAATTGATTGAAGAATAGTAAACAATATTGAGGCAAGTAAGTAGGTATTACATAATCAAACATAAAACAAAAAGAGCCTTAATAAATCACAGACATTTACATAACTATATGTACAAAGAGTCAGAAAATTCTGCCAAATGGCTTTTTATTAAATTGTAAAATGTAATAA
>JAQQZZ010040469.1:0-10418 GCA_030265115.1 Mopalia vespertina | reverse complement strand
AACAATTCTGGGTTAGGATTTGAAGATGAACTATTTGTCTCACACGGACAGGTGGTATTCATTTATTTTATATGATAGGTGGACTTGAATCGGTTTAATTCCACCACGGTACAAGCTGGGTCGACGAAGAGTGTCTGCCCTTCTATCTTCTCTGTCTACATAGACGGCTTCTTATGGTACCGAGCCCCTGTGCTCTAAGGTATCACCGAGCCATCTTGTCTGGTTTCCAATATTAAGGAAAACCAGCTTTCAGCGCGCAGTGATACTCGTCGCATCTCAGTGTCGATGGACTTCACCATACATTGTAAACAACAACACGGGTTTGCGCTTTATCTGTTATTATAAAAGGTAAAAATGTCTATAGTTTGGTTTCGGTTGTGTTGTATTTACTTGTTAAATTAATAGACTCGACTGTACAGATCAATAAACACTTTATGTTCTTTTTTTTCTTACGTTCTTCACATTAGCGCGATTATAAATATTTTTAAAAAAACTAGGTCAAGTGTTATGTCTACATACCAAGCCGAGGATCGAGTCTTAATTTAACCAAAATTAAAAGATGCATGTTATCCATTCAAAAAGTTATTGGTCTAATGCTGGCACACCATCGTATAAGTGAAATAACCTGAAGTCCAATGTCCAAATTAAACAAAATAAAACCAATTTTCATTGGGTTTTTTTAAGCAGGTTTGGATATGACCTGTTCATATAATACTGTCTCACGCTACCATTCCACCATCAATTATTATATGAAGTTTTACAACATCAATTTTTAGCCAACAAATGATGGTGAATTTACCAAATGTTTTCTACGCTCTCTCCTAACATACTAACCTCCAAATTTGGAAATCCAATCTCTACATGTTTGACAAATTGACAAAGTGGCTATCTTCTGGTATAGAGATTGTGAGTGATATATTGATATCTTCCGCAGGAGGGTCGGTTCACAAGACACTAAGAGTCTACGATACACATTAAAACACATTTTCCGAGCGCAGAATAAGAGCGGGTGGGTGAGTGGTCTAGGTGGCCGGCATTTACTGCTGGCGATTCGGTGCTTGACTCGGAGGATCGACACGTTCGATTCCCGGACGTGTTTCAAACTGCACAATTTTCTGAACTAGAATCTGTTCAAACTAAAATAGTGTTATCCCAAAAAAAGGAAAATATTGCAGAATAAACTCGCCGTTATCCGCTTCGGACTGCTCCGACATCATCTGACGGTATATCAGCCATCTGCGTAATGCTGTTGATGCATATCTGAGGGATAGTTGTGACTCCAGCAGTCGCTGCTGCTTGAAATATTTACGTATTCGTTAATTTTCAGCGTCAAATTCATTGCAAAACAAGAGTTGACATCAGTCTCTTTCATTAACACCGTCCGCAATGCAAAACCTTCATGCATAGAATTAACTCATCCCATCAACACTTTAAAACCGCTCGACCCAAGACACCCATTGTCGATGGTAGTATATAAGACTTACATGATCTTTATCTGCTTGACTTCAACCTGGAAGTCAGGAACTATGTTTTTTTAATTTTTATTTTCTTGGATTTAACAGGGTTTTGATTCGGCAAATCTTGGACTATTTCATTTCCACACTTGATTGTGAATTAGATTTTGGGGAATGTAAGGTGTAAACTTTTTTAAATAAAAATCCCCAAAACAGGGGATAATCAGCGAACAGATGGCTCGGTGATACCTTAAAGCTGGAATCTCCGCATGAAATCTCGAGATAGGTCCGCGAATAACGTTTAGAATGTTCTCGGACCCTGGATACTGGCTTAGCTGTAACATATACAGGAGTATGGGCGGCCGTTTGTGTCAAAAATACTAACTTCAAACTAACGACCTTACTTCGAATAAACAAGTTAACTTCGAACTAACCAACTAACTTCGAATTAGCAAGCTAATTCGTAAACTAAAAGCTATTTTTTTATATCAAAAGCTATCTTGGAATTAATAAGCTAACTTCGAATTAACAAGCTAACTTCGAACTAACAAGCTGACGTCGAACTAACAAGCTGACGTCGAACTAACAAGCTGACGTCGTACTAACAAGCTAACGTCGAATTAACAATCTAACTTCGAACTAACAAGCTGACGTCGAACTAACAAGCTGACGTCGAACTAACAAGCTAACGTCGAATTAATGCCAGAGGGCGCTGTTTAAAAAGGAGACAACACGTGCTCTAGTATCAGAAAATACAATCCCATCTGTTTCTTTACTATTATCTAAGTTTGAAATAGCCCGTCTTCGCGATACAACTTCTGTTGGACAACAAGGACCTTATTTTGTTTTGTCATGTTGGAAGGAATTTGTTTGACAATGTAGACCGTATCGTTCAACAGGCTCAAACATTATCAATAAAAACAAAATGCAGAATTCGCATGGATGAATGGATCTTTATACGACGTTGTTTTCGTTCAAAAAGACATAATTTGGAGTATATTTTTTATGAATAATATTATGTTAAATCCTCGACTAACAAGAGCCTACGACAAAAAGGGTCTAGCATAAACATTGTATAACAGTTTATATTTTTCCTGAATTTGAAAAGGATATACATGCAATTATGGTAGCCCGTGCAAATCATTGCGAAGGACAAACCGGGATGCCATTTTTTTTAAAGTGAGACATTGTAACTTTTGTGTCTCTATAACCTTATAAAAAGGTTGATTAAAAGTAATTTGATGGGATTTCAGGTGCGACAAATGAAGACTGCAGTGTGGACATATGCAAAGGGGAAGTTCCATCTTGTAAACATGTTGATAACACACATATCTTCGTCAACTCCCTGCAACCAAAATCAGACTTGGCTACACTAAAGGAAGTTATACGGTTATGTGACGGACAGATAACTTGTAGGGATCACACAGCGATTAGATTGAAGATTTGTGGAAAGAGTATAAATCCCATCATCATAAAGTTCCAATGCATGTCTGGTAAGTCCGATAGATATAGCTTTGCCAATGTACCATGTTGCAACTGTTCGCAGCGGATAACGGTAAGGTGATGATAATAAGCTCGGATATGGTTGGTTAGAATACAACCAAAATTGTACGTCCAGTGAAAATTTCACACGCTCCACATGCTTCCAGGTATAAACGATTATAGAATAAAATTGCTCTTTGTGAAAAATAATGAGGAATCGTAAAACATATTAGTCATTAATTAAGACAGAACGCATTTATAACAATAATCGTAGGTCGATAGCGCAACAAAATTCCGACTCTTCTCTGTAGTTGTATCATCTATTAAAAAAATGGCACATTGGCTCTTTGATGCATCTTTCTGAGGCAAGGCGGAAAAGAAGATCCTCGTAACTCTTCAATTCCTACCTTGCCCCCTCAGACGAAAACCCTGAGTTAACTGTAGTCTACAACAGCTACTTTCGAGTTAAATCTCTTTACCCCACCAAATGAGATTAGCAAAAGGTAAGTGGCGGTCTAAACACAGGTTGGCAAGTAGGATACATGTAAATACACACACACGAACCTTATCCCAGTAAATAGTCCTGACACCATGACAGACATATAAATCGACAGTGGTGCCTGTCAATCATGTTTGTTGTAGAGGGGCGTGATTTGTAAACGGCTTTCTGATTGGCTGTTTGCTTCTACGATAGTCCAATGCAATGTTTGCCACGTTTTCTATGCCAATTGTGGCTAGGGTGAAAAAATTGCAAGCCTGGTCTTATACATTTTGACCCTTGTCTTGGGACGATGCTTCGAGGTGACATCGCTTACCGATAGTCCTGTCTGAAATAAAGGATAAAATCATTCTCTCCTTTATCGAGACTGAATCTAAAGAATTGATGACTGTTCATCTAACTGCATAGAGATTCATGCATTTTGTAACCATCAACTACCATCTAGCTTTTCAACGCAGACTGCAAATTTGGGATAAACCCGCGCCATCACTATCTTACCAGGAAATCACCAGGCGGCACTCTGTTTTAAGCACATAGGTACGAAAAAATTCCAGCTACTTAAAAATTCGAAAATGTGTACTGTGGGCCAACATAAAATAACATTTTTGTTATTTAAGAATAATTAAATTTCTTGGTATCTTTACAAAAAAGAATTGCACCATCACTTAGTCCCGGTGTATTTATACAGCTGTACTTTGCACTAAAAAATATCATTGTTGGATTTTTTATACGATAAGACTATAAGACTTTATCTTTTTTCCCTTTGGTCTTAGCCAAAACCAGTCTTAAATAACTGTGAAGCAACGTCCAGAAGGCGAAAGTTAAGACGGCTTAAATATCAACTATTCTTCGAGCCTGGTTCATTTTGTCGTCTGAAAGACAGCGTCAAACTTAAGCTGCCTTTACTTGCACCTACTTTTGAGGTTGATGACAAGCTGGGGCCCGTTCCACTAAGTGACTACAGGCTTAATTCATCGTAACTGTCATGGCGACCAGTACTGAAGGTATTATGTCGTCATGGTAATAAAAATCAACTTAGGCTAAGATCTTGGACTATATCCAGGCAAAAGCCCAATTCACACCGGACACGATGCGACTGTCGCGCTGCACGAAAAAAAAAATGTAGAACACCACTTTTTTAAAATTCAGTTCACACTAGAGGCTACTGTCGCGCGACAGTCGCGCTGCAGTCGACTGTTCTCTAACGTATCATTATGACTTTTGTTGGCGTTTTAAGCTCCTATGGCAACGATAACCGGTTTAATTGACATTGAAAACGAACTGCCAAAAGCGCATTGTTTACTAGAGATTCCCGTCATTGCAATAGCTTCAATATGTCAACGTCTAAAATTAGTTTCCGATCATTTAGCCAATTCGACAGAGTTTTGACCAATCGCGTTGTTTCAAATCGTTTTCTAGCAAAGCAAATGCTTACCAAATTACTGAATAGCATTCCAACAAAGTACGGACAGCAACACAGAAATAGACTGTAACGTACAAACGGTATGCAGTGTGAACAGATCTGATCCCTATACAGACATACGACATGTTTATCAGTTTAAACGTTGCAGCGATAAAATATAAAATACAGCATGTTGATGTTGAATCGATGAGAGAGATGGAAGCTGGGGCAAGGACCGCAAACTTTAGAAGAGACAGCTAAAAGCGAGTTTTCCGATAGTATTATGTCACAAAAATATATTGCGATTGTGAAATTGACATGTTTTTAAAACAAGATGGGTATTAGCTCCGAGAAGAGGGTTGGGAGGGAGCTTCCTGTTTCCCTGGATGCATGGAGCCGATCTATTTGTGATGTCCATGTATTGCATCCTGTAATTGTCTTGTCTTTGTCCTGTCTTGTGGGGTTTTTTTTCTTGTCAGTGGTGTCGAGGTTGGTTTCCTTTACCCATTGGGCTTGCACGCCATCATATAGTGTCCCTCGTCCTGGGACTCGGGCGTATATGAAATTGCTGAACGATCCGTAAATTTTGTACACTCTTCAAGCTGGGATGCAGTAATATTTACCAGCTTCAACATAACTTATATAACCAGCTATGCTTGAGTGTGACGTAGCACGTATTTAACGTATACCATAGGAGCGTGTCGTGTAAGTTGCTATTCGGCCTTTTCGTAATAAAGGGTTATTTCCCTTTTCCAAAGGTATTTGTCATTTTGTTGATATACCAATATTGGATCTAGTTTTAAAATTTATTTACATGTTTTCAGTGATATGCGTGGGGTCAATACTTATAATAGTACTCGTTTGTCAACATGGGACAGAATGATTAGCATACGTTTCTGTATCCTGTAACCCTGGTGCTCTCAGAGCTAAGGGGCATGTCAGGCGACATGAATCGGATCTGTTTGTGGTGTTTTTGTACTGCGTTCTGAGACTGTCCTGTCTTATCTTTGTTTGTTGTCAGTGGCGTCGAGGATGATTAAGATTCCATTCACCCAATGGGCTGGGACGCCGTTATAGAGTGAAATAACAATAAGCACGGCGTTAAACTCCTATTAATAAACAAGCTATGGCAACTTTATGTGGGACAACTCTATCCTAAAGGAGGTAAACCTTGCCAAATTAAAAAGGAATTTTTCCAGAATCCGTAACAGGGGGCAGAGCATGTTTCACTGTGTTCATGTGGGGCAAGCCTCTTTAACTTGCTTCATTTCCAGATTTCCAGTTAAGCGTTAAGCCAGACCGTTAGGGTCATTGGACGGGGTTTGCTGTGGCCTCTCAGTGCGCAACTCGTAGCCCATTTAATGGGGTCTCAGATGCTGAACATTAGCACATTTTTCTGATGCTACATGCACATTTGGGTGACAGTGTATCACCCAGATGGGTCAAGGAAGTCATCAGCGACGTCACTGACAACACTTTAGCACCAAAAACAACAACCAAAGGACTCCATCCTGTCAAACAAACAAATAAAACTTTGGAAATACCGCTACGTTGTATTTATTTATCTTTGTCTTATTTGTCATTATTTCCAGGATATTCTAGGATCACTGATAATGAGCCATGGCATGGTCCAATTGTGTTGAAATCAAGTAAAAACTTCCAATTTGTGGCACACGGAACGTCAGGAATTTGTACTTCAGCGATCAAAATGAAGACTACATCACCGACCGCAATATCCTTGAAGCGCTTCACAATGGGTTACCAGGCGTCAGATGAATGCATAGCCATAGCCATAGCCATATTAGGAAGTAGTGAGACCACATACGATTTACCCAAAGACCGAAAAGTTGCAGTAAACATTCCGGAAAATGTTGAGTTTGGAATACGATTGCGCTGTGAAGACTGTCTCCTTGCCAATAGTGTGGTGTCTCTTGTAGCCGACGGTACGTACAATGATCTATCGTTTATATTTTATTGTATGAACTACTATTGGAATGGTTGCGAACAACATTTGTCTTAACGTTCATTTTGTATATGGTGTAGAGATGATGTACCTTTCTATATAATACCATGCGTTCAGATAAGGACTTTAATCAAAAATTGGTTTGATGAATCAGAGCAAGAAACGTTGTCAAAGAAACAACATCACTGTTTCTGAAATTGTTACATTCGTAGTTTAAATCATCTAATTTTCGCTGAATAGAGCATGACATAATAGTTTAAAAAATTCAGAGTTTAACATATTTCCGAAATATTCCATTCGATTTGGTATTTTTGAAATTTACTGTGCCCCCCCCCCCCCCCGATAGCCAGTCAATGAGACGATTTATTTCAGAAAAGCTGTTGAATGATTGGGTATAACCATCTCCGGGTAAATTATTTTACAAGGTGTTATGTTTATAACGAGAAAAAATTATTTCATATTTTCTAAATTGTTTTCACAATTCACCCGCGGTAACCAAGAAATCAGAGATTTGATAGGCAAGAATTTTGCGCGACTTAGTTCTGGGTTCTGATTGGATGTTATCGCGGGTGAAATTAATATCCCCCGACTCAGCTGGGCGATCTGATTGGATCCGTATCACGCGGGAAATTAATTTAGAATAAAAATCAAATATTTTGAGTGTCTACAAAATATAAATTTTCTCGTCATATATGTAACACGGGGGAAATTAATTTACCCCGAAATAGTGTCATGGTTATAGCCATTCATTCGACAGCTTTCCTGAAAGAAATTGTCTCATTGGCTAGCTAACACGGGGTAAAATATTTTCCCCCGATTTAAAGCATTTTAGTAAATAACATTTTATTTGAGAGGCCTTTTTTTTTTTTCTTCTATTTGACCCTGTCCCTTCCACGGTTTCGTTCAAAAAAAAGGATATCAGTTTTAAAAGAGCAACATTTTAAAAGTAAAAATAAGTTTAAAATTTGAGTAGGAGCTAAACTTCTTTTTTGCATGTCCCTTCCACGCCACTGTCGTACGAGTGAAAAACCTCAAATATTTCATTAAACCATACAGCCTACCTGAGGCACAGGTACAATTCCGCAAAGTGGCCTATACAGGTTAACGGAGATACTACCTGTATTGCTGTAGACACCAAAAACCAGTTCAACACAAAACACGTCCAATGGATAATAAATTGTTTTTACTATAAATAAAATGAAGATCCATATTTTAGTCAGAATAAATAGTTTCTTTTTATATGGATAATTTAAAACATGTTACCTTTTTTGCTGCAGTATCCTCAGATACGGCCAATTTTAACCCCAACCAGGACACTCCGGTAAATTTCACCAGAGGTAGGCCATACACGGTCAAGAGTGTTCGGTTAGCAAATCTTCAAAAGTGCAATGGAAACCGAGAAGTTGGAACACATCCTACTACACATCATACTGCTGGTGCTTGGACAACATCCTTCCAGCCAAGGGAAACTACTTCTAAGATTGAGGAATTTCAACGCAAATCTCCGTCTTCTCCAGAAAATAAAACAGGTGCGCCTTAATATTTAAAGCAGACAAAGCTATCTGTGAGCATCTTAATTTGTAAAAAGGCATTTTACGTTTGTTTTCTTTGTTTGATTGGCGTTACGAGGTTTCCTCCCGGTTTCCCACCGTAATAAGGCAAAGAGCAATGTAAAGTGGACAATCCGTCGTCATATAAGTTAAATACCCTTGAGTACGACGTTTAACCCCAATCAAACAAACAAACAAACCATTCACGAGGTAAACCAGGTAAGTATTTAAACTTACCTGCGTAATATTCTATTTATTATTTATACCAACTATAAAATCTTAATCCAAGTCAAATTCCCTGATCAGCTGTAATCTCGCAAATGTCACAATGGGACTGCGTAATCCCTTCGATATTCCTACGCCTGAACGAAATAAAACCATAATTTATCAATGTTGTATGTATTTAAAAGATATCAGTTTTTTTTTTTAACTTACAAAATTAAAATTTCTTATAGGTTTCCCTATTAGATTGCCATAATATTTATCTGTCCGACTGTCCCTCTAAGAAGAACTAGTTTGACTCAAAACTTGCATGCGCGTGATTCGAGGCTGTTGACGCTCAACCGTTCGAAGCATGGCTGTTTTGTTTTATTTAAGATATTAAATCATTTTCTCTGACTTGCTGAACACAATTCACCTGGTCAATTTCACTATATCCGTGTTTGGTGCAGTGCAATCTACACGGAAGTACTCCATTTAATCTGCCAATCTGTCAAAAAAGTACTGTAGTCCGTATAGGGTCAAAGTTCAGAGAGTGATAACAAAAGGTGTTATTACACTGCAGTGAAATATCAATTTTATGGGTGAAGAAAATCTTGGTCTTCCACTGGTGTATAAATAATAAATATGACTATACAACCTACCAGTCTGTCCGACCACAGTCACTGTCTTTATTATTGCATATATGACCCATACTGGATTTCTGAACGGCTTCAAAACCTCTTACGATCTGAATTTTGTTAAGAGAAATTTACCTTCGACTCTGGGTTAAGGAATTCGCGTGTGCATACTTTGAACCTGGACTTAGTATTGAACGCAAATTCTAAACAAATTCTCACTCAAACCAATAGATCAAGACCGTTTTCAATCTAGGTATAATAATACATTCCATATTACTTCGGGAAACATGCCCCGACGGCGCACACACACCACCGCCACATTAATACACAATTACAAGTTTGGCCAAGTCGTCATTCACTACTAGCAATTATGCCCCTTGTGGACGGGTTATATCGGATGTATTATTGCCTCCTTTAATGTCCCTCTGGTGGTGAAAAGGGATACTTGCGTGTTCAATTTTGGTCAGCCTGTGTTATTGCTTTCCGCACAGATAAATAGGCCTACTATAACCATACATTTTCTGAGGCGAAAAATCCAAGTTGGTCTTGGTTTGCTGTCCATTTTTAATTTATTCTCAAATATATCTGTATGTGTCAAAGACGGCCTGATCTTATATCCCTACTCACATTGCAGATATGACCTTGATCATCGCCTGTTCCGTGTCATCCATTTGTATCCTGATAATCTTCCAAGTGGTAGTCATTTGCTATTGCAAGAAACTAAGGCAAGTACATATATATCAACCCAGACAAATACATTTATATCAACTCATGAAAGTACATTATTATCAACCCAGGCAAGTACATTTATATGAGCCCAGGCAAGTATATTTATATCAACCCAGGCAAGAACTTTTATATTATCTCAGACAATTAGAGTTATAGCATCTCAGGCAAGCATGTACATTTGTATTTACTCAGATAAGTATATGTATATCAACCAAGGCAAGTAAATCTGTATCAACCCAGGAAAGTACATTTATATCAACTCTGGCAAGGACATACATGTATACATCAACCCAGGCAAGTACATCACTATCAATTCAGGCAAATGCATTTATATCAACCCAGGCAAGTACGTTTATATCAACTCAGGCAAGTACGTTTATATCAACTCAGACAAGTACGTTTATATCAACTCAGACAAGTACATTTATATCAACTCAGACAAGTACATTTATATCAACTCAGACAAGTACATTTATATCAACTCAGACAAGTACATTTAT
>JAQQZZ010040458.1:0-10418 GCA_030265115.1 Mopalia vespertina | reverse complement strand
TGTCACAACATTCCAGACACTGCTATGAATACCCACATCTTGTCACAACATTCCAGACACTGCTATGAATACCCACACCTTGTCACAACATTCCAGACACTGCTATGAATACCCACATCTTGTCACAAAATTCCAGACACTGCTATGAATACCCACATCTTGTCACAACATTCTAAATACCCTCCCTTCACTACTGTATTTAAGCAAGGCACCGTTGGAAATTGGAAGTGAAATACGGTTAAGTATCCTGTTAAACCCCAATCAAACAAACAAACAAAATCAAACATTTTGACTTTAGTCCACTTTTCATGCCTTTAAGTTAAGCTAAGCTCACATTCCCACAGTTAATCTAGTTAAGCCTACTTTCCCACATGGTTTTTAAACCCACTTCTCCCCATTTTATCTTGAGCTCACTTTCCCACATTTGATCTTGAACCCACCTTCCCACATTTTTGTTGATCCTTCTTTCCACCATGTTATTTTGAACCCACTTTCCACATTCTATCTTCAGCAGACTTCCCACATTTTAACTGGAGTCCACTTTCCCATGCACATTTTAACATGAGGCCACTATGCCACATTTTAACATGAGGCCACTATGCCACATTTTATCTTGCGTCATGCACACGTTTAAGCTTCCTTCCACTTTCCTAATACTTCATATTTTAAGCAGACTTTCTGTCATATTTTGAACCAATCCTATGTTTTTGTTTAGAGCCTCTCATTATAACCATTAAATTTGGCCCAAGGAATATTGCTCTGGTATATGTACATTGTGTGTTGTTGTTGGATATAGGTGTGGCATCCTCACTTCTTTGCATTGACATCAACCAAACTTTACTACACTGAGGAGAGAACAGCTGACGACCAGGATGAGGATATGGATGACGAGGAAAATGGTTTACCACAAGAGGTATGAATATCTCTGTCCTGCAAGGATATTTCACTTCAATGATTCGACTGGCCCACTGTTATGTAACATGTCTGCCAGGTGCCATTCCCAATGCTTCATACCACTTCACAGTAAACACCTATTAAACTCTTATGTCCTTTGGCTAGTAAAGGCATGTTCCTAGACTAGTTTTTTTTTTACCTAGAGGGTGGTTTCCTTCACCCATTGGACTGCCAGGTCTGCATATAAGTGAAACGACACTAAGTATGACACCAATCAAGCAAACAAATATTTTTAGCACTGGAGGGATGTTACGGTCATCAGAGAAAATATGTCCCAATGCTCTGTGTTAGTGTGGTTATTCACCACTGTAGCTGGTTGCTTGAAGCGTTTTAAATTGAACAGGTCTCTAGTTACGACTATGGTTAAAAATCTATCTTTAATCCCCTATTAGCGATTTAATCTGGTGATTAGTAGCAACTTATAGACTGTCGAAACAATTGGCCCCTGGAGTACATTGTTTTTAGATACATGTGAGTACACTGGAGCATAACGTTACACACATATCAATTTATTTGAATATTGAATATAGCTGCCTGTTAGTTGAACAGATACCACCATGATATAAGTTCAACAATTCAAATTAAGTATTGCATATAGTGTAAGTGATATCTCATAATGTGATGGTTATTTATTTTACAGGGTCAACCTAACGATGAGCTCCATTTTAGTGAGAGCTGGTTCCATGGTCGATTAGAAGGAGGTCGCAAGCGTGCTGAGGACTTACTGGAACAATATGGTCACTTAGGAGACGGGACCTTTCTTGTTAGAGAGAGTGAAACATTTGTGGGAGACTTCTCGCTGTCTTTCTGGTTTGTGCTCCATTAAGGCGTTTAAAATCAAGTTACTGGTGTTAGTAGTCTTACGAAAATTTCTATAGTCATTTTGACAGCAAGCCAACCCAAGCTACATGTATTACAGGTGTAGATGGTTTTGGTGAAGTGTTTTTGGATACAACATTTAAAGTAGAGTTGGCCATGTCTGGTTTTATGTTCATGTATAAAGCTATGGAATATTGTGAGATGAAATACAATAACGAGGTGTACCAGTTAATTGCTAAGATTTGAAATTTTCATTCTCGATCTAACCTGCTATATTTACAGATTCATCTTTGGTTTTGTTTCCTTTTTTTTCTTTCTAGAATTTTTCATTCTGATAAGGCTGAACAGAGTATATATAGTTCTTCTACCTACTCTCAAGATGTTGTACAATGTAGGTTACCCATAACAAATGGGGATTAAGATCAGCTCTAAATAATTCATTGTTTTTAATTTTTGAATCCATATCCCTGTGCCAGTGGGTCTCATTTTTTTAAATTTGTCTTTTGTTTATTGCAGGCGACAGTCTCGTACTAATCATTGTCGAATCAAGTCCCGACTGGAGCATGGTCAGACCAAGTATTTTCTCATAGACACTGTGTCCTTTGACAGTCTCTATAGCCTGATCACCCACTATAGGACGATGCCTGTCAGGGGCAGTGATTTTAGTATGACCCTCAAAGAACCTGTTCCCCAGCCACAGAGTCATGAAGGCAAAGAGTAAGTCCAAAATAGGGGCAATTATTAGGGCCTGGCATCAAAAGTTTGAAAGATGCAGGTGTCCTACATTAATTGGCATGTCTGCCAGTCCATTCACCACATGAATACACTTCTAAAGTTCAACTTTAAGCACACTCAGCCCATTAATAAGTTGCATACTGCAATCTGATTGGGGCCGTGGCTTAGTTGTAAGTGAGATCGATAACTAATCCTACTTCGATGTACTGTTCACAGGATCGAGTCCGTCTATCGACCCTCAGGTATATGAGTGAGTCACACGATGTGTCTCCAGCATTGCAGTTTTCCACTGTTATTAGGCAAGGATCAGTGTGATTCACATTTTTGCTTACTGCAATCTGATTGGTCGATGTCTGTTTTACTGTGCGGTAGCTGCCATGTTCCTTGTCCATGATCTACTTTGTGACAGAGTGATCAGATTCAATTCAAATTTACTGTGGATGTACATACGAATACTCGCTTATGTTTGACTTTCATTACATTCAACCTGTCACTTGGCTGCATACTGCAATCTGATTAGTGGATCGTGTTATTTTTTCTGTTCCATGCTTTGACTTTTGGAAAAGTTTTTAAAAAAATGGATTGTATTCAACTTTGATGGAAATGTTCATGATACATGTATGAATATGCTACTTAAGTGCGACTTTCATTGCATTCAGCCCGATACTTTTTTGCTTACTGCAATCTGATTTTTTTGATTGTCTGTATATCTGTTTGACTTAGAATTGTCTCAATAGATTTAATTTTGTTGTGAGTAATAGGTCTCTCAATTTGGTTGATGACCGTTCTGTCGACCATCAGGTATTTTAGTGAGTCACACGATGTGGCTCCAGCCATTGCGGGGGTGGTTTTTTCGAGGTTTCTCCCCGGTTTTCCACCGTAATAAGGCAAGCAACAATGTGAAGTGGACACTCCATCGTCATATAAGTGAAATACCTTGAATACGACGTTAAACACCAGTCAAACAAACAATTTGGTTGATAGTTTCCATGCTCTGCACATTGGATTTGTAGATATTATTAACTTTACCAAGCTAGAATAGACAACGGTTTTGTTGACAAATTGCCTGTTGTATCCCACATCAAGGAGTACATTAATGCTCAACTGAATTAAGCGCTAATCATTTGGTCTTGCCATACATTTTTATTGAACAATGGGACGATTTTTGCCACCGAGTGAATGTCATTTCAAGGCCTGCTGCCCCCATATAGTTGACTTTACCCTCAGGGGCGCCTTGCTTAAGTCCCGAATGGGCACGTAGCAGCTCACTATGACTAGTGGTAATCCTACTACCATGTCTAGCATAAAGTGTTACAAACAAATCTAAGCTGTGACAACCATAACTACGTTATAACCGAACTGCTGGCTGTCATGACAGTTAAGTTTAATTTGAACTAAGACTGACGGGTTGTTGGCAGGAGCTTCCTGTCGACCTGAAGCTCTCAGAGCCAAGGGGCACTAGTAAGTCAATTGGTTTGTGTTGCATTCTGTTATTGTCCTATATTCTTCCCATCTAGTCTTAGTTTATTGCTAATGGCATCAAGGGTGGTTTCCTTCACCCATTGGGCTGGCGTACGACGTTAAACCCCAATCAAACAAACAAACATTGGCCTGGAACGCTGTCATATGACTGAAATAACAGCATTAAACAGCAATCCAACATATACTAAGATTGCTTTGTGAAACAACCCCCTGGATAGATTCCTCAAAGCATTTTCTGATTCCAGTCAAACTACTAAAGTTCTTATTTTCGCCACCTGTGTTACTTTATTTATTACATGCATGTAACATGTACATTATTTATACATGTAATTATTACTCTCTTACGTTGTTATAATAATGACCCTGTTGCTTAGGACAGTCTGCCCGAAGAGTAACAAGGCTGTCTTTACTTAATAGCACTGGAGGAAGATTAACTTTCCAACAATATCAAAACACCTCACATTTTATGGTTGTGCTAGTGTCAATTATTGTTGGATATCAACTTTGTCCATAAAATTACTATTTTGGAAGCTACTTAAAAGACTTGGAAATTGTGTCTGAGAGGCAGAAGAAGAATTTTTTAGTTTACATTTGTCAGAAGACATAAATTTGTGCGATTATATGCTGCAATATTGTCACAACAAGCAAAAAAGTTAGGAAATTTGAGGTGATTTAGGGTACATCCTCGGCATGTAAGTGAAGTGCCCTTGAGCACAGCGTAAAACACCTATCAGTCAGTCCGTCAGTATTATATCACAAATTCAAAACTAATAAATTTGGAGGCTAAGAAACATTTTCACTTAAGTACAAAACTGCTTTGTGGAATTTGTAAAATTATGACAATATTTTTCAGAAAAAGGTTCAATGCTAGATCAAGGAAGATATGAAGTTAAGGATTTTGCCAAAAATAAACTTATTTTCATGATATTGTGTGAATATGTACTAACAAGTATTATTTCCAGATGGTATCATGAAGGAATGGATAGAGTGGCTGCAGAGGACATGCTGATTCGAGTTCCTTACGATGGCGCTTTTCTTGTCCGGCGAAGTGAAACTGACCAGTATTCCTTCGCCATTTCCTTTAGGTGACTCGCTGGGTGTCAATTATCAGCATTTTGTCACGCTTGGATAAGGAATTCTTTACCTTGGAAATCTGTTTTCTAGCCCAAATTTTAGCAAAAGTCTGTTTATACTGCTTTCAAAATAATTTTTAAAAAGGCAAGGGAGACAAGAAAGACTTCCAAGGTGAAGCAATCCGGTTCCTGTATGTTTATAGTATTTTGACTTGTGGTGGAGTTGAACCTATTGTAAAGTACATGAATGTTATGCATGCTTCATACTTACTCGTCTATATCACGCTTGCCTCCCTTCAATATCTAGATGGTATCACAAGAGTTTGCGTAGAGAGGAGGCAGAAGACATGCTCAGTCGCATCCCACACAACGGAGCCTTTCTTGTTCGTAAAAGTAGGCGTAGTATAGAAAAAGATAGGGCTTCAGAAAGAGACATGGTTCGCTTTGCTATTTCATTCAGGTAAGAAGTTCAAGGTGTGGGTTAAAGATTTTTTGTCATTTGTGGCAATTGTGTATAAAACCAGGGTACATGTACTTATTAACACAGATGATTTTCAATCTACATGTATTACGTATACATGTATGTTGCCGAGGGGAGTAAAAATGCTATCCGTCCTCCTGTTTATCTGTATCATACATGTTATTAAACTAAAAAAACAAGTTCACTTCTGGATTCTGTAATCTGGAACTATCAAGGATTTCTGTAGGACACTGGCTAGACACACTTGCATCCAAAATCTTTGTGATGCTCAGAATTGGGAGTTTTCCACACTATTCTTGTTGTACAGTCCTAGTAACTCCTGACAATTCCTGGAATAATGAAATAAAGTTTTCCAGTACTAGAATTTCCAGGAAAGCCATTGTTGCTCCTTGAAAACTCCAGTAAAATTTTCACATTTACATCGAAAGACTTTCAGTAAAAAATTAAAACCATTAATGATTATAGATGTGAATTTGTGTTTTCTTCAAAAGCTCTCAAATTAGGCTCTACATTTTTTTTCCAATGTTGAGATATTTAAAAAAAAAAATTCCTTCGATTTTAATGTTCAAAGCTTCCCGAAAAATCCGAATTTAATCCTTGAAAACTCCTGGAGAGTCTTGGAATTTCAGGACTGGTATTCTGTATGAACCCTGTGTTAGTCTCTGGGGTACAAGTTTTGGTTTCATTGATGGATACAAAGGTTAACTATTTTGACGTGTGACTTCCCCAGCTCATATGGCCAGAGTACTGTTTATTTTACATGTACATGCCTCTGATCTACTTGGGATCAGCAGGGGATATGGATGTAGGTCTCGGTGTTAAAAGTTGAGATTTTCCTCTGCCTTGATTATAGATGCATCATGTGTTTAATGCATGTTGTTTCCCTTGCTCAAATACTCTGTGCTGATACTAGTTATTCATTTTCATTTATTTGAATTCACCAGTGTACAAAACATCAGCTGTGCTTGTTAAATTCATATAAACATGTTTCTGAGGTACATCTAACTTGTCATGTGGTATCTCTTTGTTTCTACATATCCTTCCTTTGTGTAGGTAAACACATAATAAACCAGTCAATCAATCTTCCACCTTAATTGATTAGTGATTCAAGAAGAAATACATTTTGGGATAATTTTATGATATTATATTATCGTTTTAACTACTTGATTAACATGTACCTCAAGCTTTAGTAAATGTTTGGTCATTTTATGTTCTTAACATCAATAGCATTACTTCTGATTAATTATCCCAGGCCATTAGCCCTTCTGCTGTGTTATTGTACTTTACTCCTACTCGTTATGCCTACAACTGACCATGCAATATTTGCATCATTGTAAAGCCTGCACGTGTTCATTTTTACCCTCACTTTGTTTTTAATTGAATGTTTGATAAATGTGCATTATCAAGGAATTTTTACTTGGAAACTAATCCATGTAATACACTATAGACTTTTGAGAAGAGCCAAACATTAAGTTGCACTTTCACTTGGTTTTATCAAGTTTCCTTCTCGGTTAGCTGTATCAAGTTCCCTTCCCCATTAATAAGTTGCATTATGTTTCTTTCTCCGATGATTTAATCAAGTTTCCTTCTTTCTTTTTATAGAAAATAACCTAAGTATTATTTTTTTTAAAAATATGTACACTGTATTGTTATTAACTTTATTTACAGTTGAAATGGACATGTATTGTTAATGTAGACCTGGGGTTTTTGTAAAATAATTGGAAGAGACGTGTGTAATTTTTCAGAGCTGAGGGAAAGATTAAGCACTGTCGAATCAAACAAGAAGGAAGGTTGTTTATGATAGGTACAGCCCACTTTGAGAGTCTTGTAGAATTGGTACAGTATTACGAGAAGCATCCTCTTTATTTCAAAATGAAATTGAAGTACCCAGTGAATGATGCATTGGTCCGTCGAGTTGGAATGGTAAGTTTTTTCTACTTGAAACAAGTACTCTGTAATTCAGAGTAAGTGTGTAAAAGTTAAGTGACCCTAGCTACAATTCCAGGTTTTATGCGGCAGGTTGGTTGAGAGCTACCTCAGCCTACCTGTTGCCCTGGTGCTCGTTGAGCTATGGGGCAATGTGAAGCTGATCTATTTATGATGTCCTTGCATTATGTCCTGTGATTGTCCTGTTCTGTCTTTGTTGCCAATGGTTTCATTCACCCATTGGGTTAGCAGGCCATCATATGAGTGAAATAACCTTAAGTATGACTTTAAACCCTTATTTTAGAATTTTTGCTTTATTATAAAGATAATACAATTTTATCTTTGGATGTGGTACAAACTTGTATCAGTGTGTCACATTAATTACTTATTCTTGTATAAATGTAGTAAAAAGTGTGGAGTAAGTGTGAATTTTGTATTTCAGCCTCCAGATAAAGGGGCGATATATGGGTCACCTGACCTCTATATGAACCCTAATGATTTTCAGTCGAAGGTAAAACTGTTGAGAAACTTCTCATTTTACTGCATGCTTGGGGCATGCTGCATGTTCTAACATAGCATCAGTACCTTAACCATCACATGTGTACATGTATATGGCTTCATATACCCAGTTTGTACACATACTGTATGACATTAAAAGATATATATGTGAGAGAATAACACATAGGGATGTTAGGAGAATACATGTACGTATATATGGCAGCACAGACAACAATGATATACAGATTACCACAAAACAAAACCCATGATCTAAATGAAACACAGCATTAAACACAGATGAAATAACTATTAAACATCAGAAAGGATGAAGGATATCAACATTAGACAGTGCAAATCACTGAGGTTATAGAAGTAACGCAGCTTAAGACACAGAGAATCTTATGATCTCAACATTAGACAGTGCAAATCATTGAGGTTATAGAAGTAACGCAGCTCAAGACACCGAGAATCTTATGATCTCAACATTAGACAGTGCAAATCACTGAGGTTATAGAAGTAACGCAGCTCAAGACAAAGAGAATCTTATGATCCAGGGTATACAAAACATTGAGGATATCAACATTAGACAGAGAAAACCACCAATGATATACAAATCATTTATGATATAAACTTTAGATACAACACTGACCATGGATATACAAAACATCAAGCATATAAATATTAGATACAACACCACTGCAGATATACAAAAAATCAAGAATTTGAATGTTAGACACTTCACACTACCAAAGATATATAAAACAGCAAGGATATAAATATGAAACACCACCAAGGATATACAAAACATCAAGGATATATATATTGGATAATAAAAAACATCAAGAATATAAATATTGGACAATAAAAAACCTCAAGGATATAAGGTTATTTGCCTATTTGCCCAGTAACAAGTATACTTGTGTGTCAGATCTGCATGGTTTTTGGGTGACTGCTGTATTTATTGTTAATCGTAACAGGAGTCATTTGCCTATGTATATAACTGGGTGTCCTGTCTATTGGTGAGGCTTTATTAGGCTGCAGCATGATTCCATAGCATGATGTCCTGTGATAAGAATTGGGAACATGGGAAGTCTTGTTATGACTCACAGACACTTGTATCTACCTTGAGCCTGCCTGCTCTCTTTAGATCTACCAATGCTAATTGATGATGAACAATTAGCCTAACTTTGTGGCTCCAATGCAAACTGCTGATAGCAGCTACATGTAGATACAAGTGCCTGTGTTTTGACTGCAGTATGGTCAGCAACTTTGTACATTTTAGAGTCACTGTTGCACCATACAGATGCTTGTCTCGTGTTTGCAACAAGTTTGATTAATTGATCAGTACCCTTGTAACAATGAATTGCCCAGCACTGTACTGCAGTCATTGCCCAGGTAGAAACATGCTGGTCCATGGCGCTTTTATATTTTTAATGTCACTTAATGCATGCACCCTGCTATTTTAGGACCCCCAGGATGTGGAGATTTATGATGAGGGTATATATCATAACCCTAATGATTATACATCTAAGGTAGGCATTCAATTACACAGATTAGCTTCACTAAAGAGAACATGCAAACTTAACCCCTGAATCCTTTTTAGCTCGTACAGATTTGTATTCATGTTTGAGATATCATGCTGTGACATTTCTACTGTAGGTAACACCAAGTCTTTCTATCATCATGTAGAACTAATAGTATAAGTATCACTCAGCAAGACATCTTAAAATGACAACTTTTTAAACTATTCTCTACTATTGTAACCTTCACTCATTGATTGCTGCCATTTCTCCCCTAAAATGTACATTTGTCGTTTTGGTGGAAATCGAGTCGAGATTCTTTGAATGACTGCCATACTGCCAGTGAGCTTCTCCTAGATATCTGTATTTTTAAAACTGTTACCAGGAAGCATTCGGTTATATGTTTCCATTTCCACTTCGTGTTGCCCTAATGCTAAGGGGCAATATTAAGCTCATCTGTTTGATGTTATTTGTATTGTCCTGTCTTGTCTCTGTTTGTTGCCAGTGATGTGAAGAGTGGTTTTCTTCTCCAATTGGGCTGCCACGCTGTCATATGAATGAAATAATCTGAAGTAGGGCGTTAACCTCCACTTTCACTTTAACTTTTAACAACTTCACACCATTTGAGTTAATATTTGACCTACTAGATCTGGGTGGGCTGTGAGGCATGACCAAACCTATCCTGTATTAAACTCACAGATACATGTATCATGATGGGTCATAAACTCACAGATACATGTATCATGATGGGTCATAAACTCACAGATACATGTATCATGATGGGTCATAAACTCACAGATACATGTATCATGATGGGTCATAAACTCACAGATACATGTATCATGATGGGTCATAAACTCACAGATACATGTATCATGATGGGTCATAAACTCACAGATACATGTATCATGATGGGTCATAAACTCACAG